>JABFQD010000428.1:0-26650 GCA_022817045.1 Psix sp. ZL-2020
TAACAAACGAACATAACCTGTTCACCATCAGACCATGACCGAGCGCCATCAGCGCCATCTACGTCTGTGACCCGACTTTCGGAACTAAAATTTTGTTGCGTATCTTAGTGTAAGTTTGTACCCCCTGTGCTACACGCTTCTCTATCCATCCATTCTTAAAAAGTAAAGCTTTCTCTGAAGTTGCAGTAGATAAGATTTTATTACATGCCTTACTTCAGTGCGTTATGAGTTATAAATTAATGGTCATACAAAACGGTTAATTAGGATTATTTACTGCTTCTAAAGGAAAAAAAAAAATAACTGTTTTTTGTTTTACAATGCGATATTTGTTATTTGAATAATAAGTTGGACCAATCGTTATATATTTTTTCAATTTTTACTATAATAAAAATGAAATCATACAGAAATCAGAGGCGAAGCGCCTGGAGGGCGCGCTCACTCATCTAGTCTTTTAAAACTGGTTATTTCCATGAAATCTGGATGTGATAAAATGAATGAAATGAGATAAAAATATTGCAAAAATAATTAGAAATATATTAATTTTAAACAATTCAAGCCAACATTACAGATACTGCTAGGTTAAATTTGTTATTTACTCAAACACTATAAAATTACATTCGAAAATATTGTGTTAGAGTTGTTAATTTTGGACACGGTAGATAGAGCTTTTTAACAATGTTGTAGATTACCTTTGTAACATTGAACATAAAGTGTTCTTAAATCAATTCTATTAGTTTGAAAAGTTTCCATTTTATTGATGATTGAACTCTTCTCCAAAAATTATGTTAATTATACATTTATAAAAAAAATATGTCATAAAAAAGTATAAGTTAGTTATATATAATCGTTTACATATTTTTTGAGTATAACGGTAAATAATTAAGTGTTTTTATAAGAATATTTCATTAATGTTTTTTTACGTTAATTACGCTTGTAAGTAGCTTAGAGTTTTAAAAAAGGGAGCTTCAGGAATTATTGAAGCCAAAATTTTGACATATTAATTAAAAATACTTTATAAACAATAATCAAATTTAAATTTGTATTTCAAAAGTACAAGTTTTAATTTTATTCTAGTAATTATCCGTAGTTTTGTACCGTTATTACAAAAACTTTCATTTCATATATTAATTAAAACTGAGTTGATTTCTTTATTTTACTTTATTTTTTTTTGATCATATATATTCATTTATTGGTTAATCATTTTCATTCTCGTATATGCATGGATGAATGTACCAGAGATGAGAGGAGAATGCCTTTTCTTCTTATCCTTTCCTTGTTTGGCTTCCGACTCAATCGAGCTCATATGGTCATCAACATGAACTTTTGTCTAAACATATCCGCCGCAATTAGTGGATTGTCAGTTCAATAAATAGAGATACCTGTATCACATTGTGTTCCGTTAGTTATAGCATTGTAAGGTCCCAGGCGGGAGAGACCATTCCCAAAAAAGCGTTTTTCGAAAGTGAAAAATCTTTCGAAATTTTCAAAATTTGAGCCAAATTATCTAATGCTGCGCAATGAATGAAGAACACCAAATTTCATATTATAATTTTATTTTGTAATAAGGAACCAAAAAGTCATGACAGGTTTTGTTAGTTATTGAAAAACTCGTTTTGAAGAAATATTCGACTGCAGCGCCACTTACGTTTAGCATGAATTGTCTCATTACTCACATATTTCCTAATAAAAAATCATAAAAATATGACTGTTCTTATTTAGTATCTGCAAGCATTAGATTTACAGAAATATGCAACTACGGTGCCACCTAAAATTGGCATGAAATATCTCTTTTCTTGTCTTTTTTTTAAATAAAACCAACAAAAATCACAAGTGAGGTTTTTTAGTTTTCTCGCCTGGGTATGCGTTTCCGGGGAGGTATCGGAAAATCATCGTCAGCAATAGTTTAGGGGTATAAAAATACATCGTGGAAACATAATTTTGCCATTTTCCGATGGAAACTACTCCAGGAATACGCATTTGAACGAATGTGTCTCAAGTAGGGCTATTTCGTTTTCCCATTTGGGTAAGCATCTTCGGGGAGGTGTCGGAAAACAGCAATTCATGGAGGGTATAAAAATACTTCGTGGAAACATAATATCGCTGTATTTGATAGTAATTACCCGAGGAATGCACATTTGAACGAATCTGCTACAGGTGAAGTTATTTAGTTTTTTCATATGGGTAAGTGTCTTCAGGGAAGTAACGGAAAATCAGCATTAGCAATTGATTTCGGGGTCGGAAATACAGCATGAAATGTTTCAAGTAAAAAAATTCTTTTGTCGAAACGTTTCGTTCTTCAGCTCCATGTTTTCATAGAAAGAGGTAACTGTAGCTTCACCTGCAATTTGCATGAAATGTCTAGGTAATTATTCAGAATCACCCCCCCCTAACATGGGGTTAAATATCACTGTTTAGGGGTTTTTTGACCCGCTATACACGAATCCGTTGAGAAAATGCAGCGCTCTCGCATCGTTTTTGAGAAATTTGCATTAACGTGTCTTTTTCACCGTGCTAATGCATCCTCGATGATTAGACTCAAATCTAGTTGATGAGCAACTTGCTGATCCACGTTAGGTCTATTTAACCACTCTTCCGTTGCAAGTCCCCTTCGCCTCTCCGCGAGTTCGTTAATGAGCACGAGGGCAAGGTCTTTATCTTTTAAGCAGTACCCCTTCGATGTATGTCTCCTCCGCGAAACCTTGAATTTGTAGGGGAATTAAAGGCGAATTTGTATAATTTTTTTTGTATTAGCTGCGAAGAATTGGTTTTAATCATGTTTCGAAATAAATCATTATATCGTTATATGTTGAAAATGCTACTATACGAGGTCATATTGCTTACCAAAGACCAGGAAGCCTTGGTTGCCGTCCTGGTTATTATATATTTATCAAATATCTCAAAAACAGTGAGAAAGCGCCCCGATTTATAATCAGATTTAAATTCAGCGGGTCAAACTGCTTTGGAAAAGTCACCCCTTCACCCCATGTTAGTTGGGGGGAGTGATTCCGAATAATTACCACAATTTTTCCACAAATGTGCGACTGCAGTGCCATCTCTGATCGGCATTAAATCTTTCATTTTATTAATATGTTTTAACTAGGAATCATTAAGATATAAATGATTATATTAGGCATTTAAGGAACACTATTTGTAAAGAAATATGCGACCACAGCATAATCTGCAATTTGCATGAAATGTCTCATTACTTCTATACTACCTCTTAAGAAACCAAAAAAATACAACTGTTTTCATTTTGAAACTAACGAACATAATTTTTATAGAATTGAGGAACTGCGGCGTCATCTGCTATTCGCATCAAATGCCGCATTTCACTTATACTTTCTTATTTGGTATTCGACAGACATTATTATACGCAAATATGCGACTGCAGCGCCACTTGTGTATAGCATAAAATATGTCTTATCTATTATATTTTATTATTGAAAAATACAAAAATGCGACTGTTCTTATTTAGTATTCGATAGACATTATCTTAAACAAATATTTGACTGCAGCGCCATCTACTATTTTTATGGAATCATTCGTTTTACCCATATGTTCTAGCTAGGAGAAATTTGCGAAAGATCTTTTTTTTTCAATTATGTGTTTTAAATAGAAACCATACAAATATGATTGTTTATAACAAGCATCCAATAAACATTATTTTTACAAAAATACCTGACTGTAGCGCCATGTACTACTTGCCTGAAATGTCTTAATACTTATATTTTTCCTAACAAGAAACCACAAAAATACGACTGTTTTGATTCTAAACTAAACTTGTAGTTCCGAACCATACAAATTTGACTAATCATATTAGGTACTCAAGTAATATTATCAATGAGTTTGTATAAATTTTTCCACTCCTACCCGACGGATGAGGCAGTGATATTTTAGGGGCGGAAGAGTAGGATTTTAAAAAAATTTGAAAAATATTTGATGCGTATGATTTTCATGTTTTTTCAATATATTGAAGAGATTCGTAGCTGCTCCTAACTACTCAGCCCACCACCAAAGGAGGGTGGGTTTCAATTTAATGTGTAGAGCTATTAAGTGTACCGCTATGACGTGGCATTTTGTCGTCACAAAATCTTTAATAAAATAAAATGAAATAAAAATGAAATGATTAAGTTGAGTCGACAGAAAGGATCCAATTCGACAATTTTTAAATTGATAATTCTACGATAATTTTTGTTTAATTAAATGTATTACTTGCGATTGTTCAGAACCCCAACTGGGACCCAGACCCCACTGAGGGTCAGGGTTATTTATCTTAGATGTTAGATTTTCGTGTTGTTATGTCAATGTTGTCGAAATTGGGCTTCTCCTGGAAAGCTCTGGCGGATGGAGCTACGGAGGACTGGAGCCGGCGCTCGAGGTTATGTTGACGAGAGTCTGACAGCTGTAAAAAATTCAGCCTCAACACTTAAAATAAGACCAAAAACGCCACCTAGGGACCGAATTTGGAACCGACAAGATATCGATCGGCATATCGATTAATAAAGCGCCGAAATCCAAATTGCATACCTCGCTCCGAATTTTTTGTATAAGCGAAGGGATAACAAGAAGACAAAAGCCGGAAAGTAAGGTTTGTTCGACACTCTTTTTGTCGATTTGATAAAGTGACCATGCTCAAGGATGCAATTTGGCGGATCGCCGCGAATTTTTCGAGTGAAGGGCTCGAGCTTCGTGCCGGTGAGTTCTGAGGTGCAATTGAAAAACCTTTAGGGTGCAATTGCGTGCCTTTTCTGGGACTGAGGGACCCGGAGAATGAAGCTACTGCGACGAGAGTCAACAACTGAGTTTCAAATACGTGTTGCGGCACCGCCATTTTCCGGGAAATCAAGTTTATACTTTTTTCAGGTTGCATCTCACAGTGGTTGTGAGTTCTAGAAAGTTTTTTCAATTAATTGATCTCGTCGAAACAATATTATTAAATTAATTATTAATCCAGCTTTTCTTAATGTTAATAAGTTATAAATAATGTTGTAGTTTTGTCGAGTTTGTGATAATATGTGTGATATGAGTGAAATTGAAAGTGTTTGTTTTAATTAATTAATTATATTTATTTGATCCTCTGGGTGTTAATAAATGATAAAATTATATTAAAGGTCTTTGCTATATCAATGTAGAGCAACAGAAACCTTCTAGTCTTATTTATTTTTATTTTTGAATGCGTTAAATAAAAGTGAGATCTAGTTGCGTTTTGAATTAAATAAGCTCTGAAATTATTAATTTTTTCCATATTTTTATTTGATAAAATTCAACTTATTTATCACAACAATATGTTGAATTAATTTATTTTAATTAATCCTCGTGAGAATAAGTGAATTGAGTATTTTTAAATTTCCACCTTTTTATGTTCATACTTTCATTTTTGGGTAGCGCCAAAATAAAACCACCCCTTATTACCTTTTTGTATCACGTTTTTGTAAATGATATTTGATATTTTTTTCTAAATGTTCTGAAAATGTGGCTGATGGAGAAGAAGAAGAAGACGTCGTACGCTAAATACACAATTTTTATCGATTTTTAAATGAGTATATTTTTGGCACAAATGGACTAAAATGATTTTTGTTCTTGTTAAATCTAATCTACGCTATGGCGGCAATAAACAAATCAAGAAAATACTTGAGAAAGGAATACTTAAAGAAAAACTAAGGAACTACTTAAAATATTGTATTTCTTATTTTAACGTTAAAAAACCACCAGTTGTTCGCATGTGAAAAGAGATACGGTAGTACTGGTAGCACAAATTTTTTGCATTTGTTTTTTTTTATTTGACCAGAGACATTACTGTGTCTCCTGATAAGGAGTTTCAAGTGAGATTATTAATGGCTTAAGATGAAGTTTTAGATAGGTTGAACATTACAATCGACCCTTATCTAAAGTTACCTGGACCCCTGCAAATTTTAATCTTTCATCAAACAGAGGAACGTAATCCAAATATCTGAAATTAAGATTGTTACTTCTCAGACCTGTCAGACCATGATGCAAATTTCTGTCTTGAAAATATGGTATATTATGACATGTATAGTTTTTGAATTCAAGTTGCTTATTTTACAATAGAATTTATGAGATCTATATTATGGCAGTATCGCTTCCAATGGAAAATCTTATTAAATTTTTTTTTAATTGAAAAGGCCCTAAGAATTTCATTGATTAATCCTTAGCCTACTTGACATGATTAAATTTTTTATGGTCTATGAGTTGATCAGTATCTGATCTAAAAGGGTTGTCAAAATCCAATAATAAATCTATTATTGTCTTTGTTTTTAATTTATTTATTCATCCATCATATTCCTATGTTTTGTATGATTTTGTTCATCTTTATGACTTGATATCGCTGAGGGGGTGGTAAATGTTTTATTTTTGCCTGAAGTAGTATTATTTGGTAAAATATTTTTTTTTCATTCATTGAAACGATTTTTACGAGATAAGTTAAATTAAATATTACGTTTTGCTTTATCTGTTTTATTTAATTTAGGAAAAAATGTGTTATTGCTTTTGTATTTGAAAAGTGTTTGTTTCATTAGAATTGTTTTGATTTCATTAAGTAATTGAGTCACCTTACTATAGGTTTTTTGCTCAAAAGGAGTATCAGATAATGGAAAATATTTATTTTCATACAATAGTAAAAAAATATCAGCGTTGTTATTCATATGCATATCACAATTCGGATTTTACATGAAATAGTTCGTTTTTCCCGTTTGATTTTTATTAAGTTTATTACATATATTAATGAAATAGCTGTACTGACAGAGACAAAAGTATCTCATTTGAGATCTACAGGTCAAGGCAGAGATATGAGATTGGGTTCGCGGTGTCACCATCTTTGCTAAAGAGCGAATAGGACGGTGCTATACGTAATAAAGAGAGATCCGTGTCACCGCGGCCCCAATCTGGCATCTCTGGGTCAGAGTATACGTAGAACTTTTCAGTCTTTCTTTTTCTTTACTTTCCCTATTAATCCATGACAAGTATTTCTCACAATCCGATCATAAGTAAACGTTATACACAAATTTCATAGTAAATAGAAAAGTAGATGAATCTCAATACTGCGTGAAGAGGAGTATATGTCTGTCAGATTGAACAAACTGTTGTATAGTGTTTTCTGTCTGTGTACTGCGGATAAGCATTCAAGTTGTGTGGTAGTACGATTGGATAGGATAAAGGATAGAGAACAATAGGGTTAGAAAGACTGGTAAAGGGCAGCAAAAGCTAGATTGCAATGAAGTATTAGAATATAAATATTAGCATCCTAATATTGAATTTTTCTCTTAGAGTGGTGAATAATAAAGATCTTGAATAAGTTTTTTGGTGTTGAATATTTAAATATTAACTCATATCAACTCATTTGAAAACCGTCGTTTTAACAGGGTTATCAAGTTTTTTGTTGTGTTGAATTGAACGTTTTCATAACACAGTTGGTTTTTCAAGAGGTTTCTTTGTTCATCAATATTAGGTCATTCAAAAAAGTAGTGGTATTCTTTCATGTAAAGGTAGCAAGAACAGAGATTATCACTTATTAATTTTTTTCTGTGTAAATTTTTCTGAAGCGAGTTGCGGTTTGATCTTAATCTAAGCATGTTAATTATTAGAAATCTATTGTCTGGGAGGGATTTGAACCAAGTTTTGATAATTAATTTAGTCTGATCTGTCAGAAGAGTGCTTTGAGTATGTTTGTGAAAATTAATGCAAGGCAATTTGAGTTGATTATAAGATTTTGGTTGTGAAATTTTTGGCTATGTCATCAATTGTATCATTATCTTGAATATCAATATGACTAAGGATTCATTCAAGATTGATCGATTTTATGTCATTATCGAGTAAGTTGATTTGATTTAATTAATTATGTATGATTTTTGATTTTTGAGAGTTTTGGGATTATTTAATTATTCTAGCACAGAGAGACTGCCAGCAGAAATACTGAAATAGTTGTGATGAGTGAAATTCTCTCTTATGTATTTTGCGGCTTCTAAAATTCGTTATAGTAGAGGAGTTGTCTAACCAAGATTTCGAATTACGTAAACCAAATTGATACTCAGAGAAAATGAAGTTTTTCTCGCAGAACTAATGGATTTTTTGGAATAAGGATGACCAGGTACTGTCTTTATGAATTAGGAAAGGAGTCTGAATAATTTATATCATTAAAAAAATTTGTTATTTTTTCCATTGTTCTGTCAGAAAGGTTTTTAAGAATTTAATAACAGATTGCTTTCTCATAAGTGATTGAATGCTCAATTTAACTATTGCATATGAACTAATTAGATGGAAATGAAGAAAATATGGAAAAGAATTTAGAGACTGATTTATGTAATTATTTTTGTTATATATCTATTTAATTTTTTCTAGATAAGTTTAGATTGCGTAATGCAGTTTAGAATTTAACGAAATAAAGTAAAATGTTCCTTAATAGCATTTTTGTATGTTTTTATTGCCATGGCTATAAATTTCTTTTTAGTGTTCTAGTTGTAAGATCAAGTTCTTTCCTGCAGTATTACGATTAGCTCTTGCATTTTCATATTCACCATTCCACCAAAAACATAGGGCTGAGGTTTGTTTTTAATTTTATTTCTATGTTTAGCTATATTCAAGATATTATTTTCGGGATTAAAGATTACATTTATCTTGTGCAAATTATCTTTGTTGGTAACAGAAAATTTGCGTTTCTTTTACTTAAAATTAAATTTGATTTTTGTTTCTCTTTAGTTTTTAGGGTATATTTAGAGAAAGGAACTAATTCTGACAATTTTTTTCCCAATTGATAGAACGGGGTGATGAATTTTAATTTTAGCAGAATTTATGACTTGCAGATGAAGAAAATATGTACCGGTTTTTAATAGCGAAGAGAAAGGGTGACTTAAAGTAGTAACTTATGGAATAATAGATCATTTTGATTTGATTTGTTCATATTGTTCAAATGTTATTTCTCTTTAATATATTTGCTATGACAGTAAATTTGGCTATAACTAATTTTATCATTCTGAGAAATTTGGGGACTCAACGAAAGCTCTTGAAACTTTCCACTAGTTCGATCGACTGATTTGTTTTTTTTACGTGGTATTTTTCGCAAACAAAGGACTTATCTCTATTATTTTAACCGATTTCACATTTATAGTGATCATGTATATCAAAATCCAAATGTGAGATAGAATGTCCTCTTTTTGTTACCAGATATAGGAAGTTCATCTCCTGTAACGTTTCTAGATACGTCATGTCGGAATTGACCATTAAACTAACAAAAACGGGTTTGTTTCTGGTTATGCAGTCGTTATCTTTACCTTATCTTGATATTGACTTGCGATTTTGCTAAACCCTTATAATTTTTCCAATAAAATCTAGTATAGAAAAAAAATATAACATATTAAATAGAAAATCTATTATCACCAATAGTACTACGGTATTCGATATCTTTGTCTCCGATTGTCTTGGACGTTTTTTATAACATCTCAATACCGCCCAGTTAAAGGAAACCCACTTTTTTTTATTAATTTGTGCCATGTGATTTACTTTATACCTTTGTAATATTTCGTATCTACTGCTTTATTTTACCTACCTCATATTATCTACAAATTACCGGTACTACCTTCTTTGATAATAGTGATCTATTTTCATAACGCCAATGACTTCGTTTTGCAATTTATGTATACCTAAGTATCTGTTTTTTGCTGCTTTACTCTTCTTGTTAAGACAGGGTTTCTTCGAGCAGAAGGTCGTTTGAATATCGCTCTCTACCCGCTACTGCCAATTTGCTGGCTCTGGACTGTTTTAACTACAACTATGGACCAGCTGATGTTTGCTACGTCCCTGCCAACTAGTTCTTCACTCGCTCGCATATATCTTCGCCTTCTGCTGTTCTGCTTCTACCTGCAGGATTTATATACAGCTTCGCCGAGCGTCACCACTATTTTTCAGCTCCCGCCTGTTGCCTCTGTCAGACGCTGGGACTCACAGACAGACATCTTGGACTTACGGAAGTTATGCTGGAACGCTACCCTGACGTTCAGGATGTATCCGGAAATCAAGTTCTGGACCCCTATAGCTGATGCCCGAGGCCGAGTTTCTCTTTTCAACCCTAACTAGAGAGGATTCCTGACCTCAGGAACTAGGACTAGTGCTAAGGATTATTTCGACTGAGGTGCTGACAAGAAAAGTACTCGCGCTCTTTCTCGTATGTTGCGGACCTGAACAAACCTCTAAACGACTGCTCTAGAACTCCCTGCTCGACTCCCGTGTCTCTAGCGTTGGCTGCTTTATTGCTTTTAGTTTGTTCTGGGATAATGTACGTGTGCTTTATCTAATTATAAGCTCCTGTGTTGGGTATTGCTATCTATTGCTACTTTTGTTTAGTAGTATTCAGTAGCGTATGGTTTTAATTTGTCATTGAAACAGTAGTTGTTAATTATATCGTGCTCACCTGTGATATGATTCTTTGATCTTTAGTGTGATCGATTTGTTCGTATAAAGAAATTTTTTTTATGACAAAAAGTATTCCAAGTACCACTGAAACTTGGAATAAATTGAAATGATTGAAAAGATATTATGAAAAAATCATCTTGACTAGACTCATAAAAAATATTCATCTAAACGTACAGTTTACTGTAATCAATATTTATATAACAGTTGATTAAGCATCAGATATCAATTATAATTTAGATAATTCTATGTTTGTAGTTATCCAACGAAATGTGTTATTTATTTTGAAATGGAAACTTAATGATGACAAAATTTCACGTTTAATTTGGATTGGTAAAAGTGATAGTCTTGATACGATAGATGAACGAAATTAATTAGATAACTGTATGTGAGAGTTGAAGAAACCTATTTTCCCGAAAAGACGGTAACTCAATGGTATAGGGACGAAAAACATGCTTAGTATTAAGAAACCATCATTGGCTATGGTCGATTCTTGTTTCAAATACTTCAACTTAATGTAAACTTTTTGACAGCTTTTTATTCGGAAACCTCCATCGTAGCCTTGTGATGTTTACTACAGGTGACAATAGCATTAAGCAATTAATTATATTGATAATAACTAATATGTTAGATTTTAAGTTATTGAGAATTTACAACATGGAAAAGTTCTAAATATCGCGTAGCCTCTTCGAATTAGTCGCAATTTTGTCATTTTGTTTAAATTTAAGGTGAATTCAGGAATTTTCTGGGCTAGTTTTTCGTGGAGCCACGTGAACTTAATCTTAAATGAAATTTTCTTGCAATTGCGTTTTGTTATATTAGTTGTAGTTTAAACAGTGAATTATTCTTTATTATTTAAAAGTTTGTTGATCTTCTTTTGTATTATTTTTTGATTTTAATAAATGAGTTAGGATTTCATCTTGATTGGTAGAATATTTATAAAATTGTTGTTTTATTGCATATGTCAACATTTATTCTACCAGTCAAGGGTTTCCCTGCGCTCAGCGCAAAACTCTGTGATTTTGCTCTATTTACTTTATCTTCACAATTGTTCAGATTCCCGTTATTACCTGTGCATGCTTACTTTGTTCTCCTTTTGACTTTTCAATAACACTATTTTATAACTATCCAATATTTTCGATTTTCACGTGAATTTATTAGCTTTTTATTTCAATTTTTGAGTTAGTATTTTATTGATAAATGTAAACTTAACTTCACTTTTCCAAATAATCATAAAAAAAATGAAATACAATCCACTTGGAATTGTCTCAATTGCATGAAATCTTTTGAATATACTTAGATTTAAGCCTTTTTCACCACAGACGGAGTTGGAGCCGACCCCCCAGGTAAGAGGAAATCTCCGCTATAGTTATAATTATTGCATAAAAAAAACAAACATAAATTACAAAAATAATTTTGTTATTAGTTATTACAGTGATAGTGGATAATTTTGTATTCTCGGCAATGATAATAACTTTTTATTTCCGATGTAAATGAGATAACAAGCGTATAGAGTTTTTTTTGTGGTTATGGAAATAGTTATATTGGGGCATAGAATCAAAACTATTTTTAAACGCAAAGAACAAGTGTTAAAAATTTTTTATTGAAATTAACGTTATTATCAGTATTCGCGAAATGATACAGTTTAACTACAGTTGAGTAAAACTGTGGTATGTATTGACATGAACTTCTTGAAGGCTCACACTTACACGTTTAATATTGAATGAAAGAAAATATTAATTATCATAGGGTTAATGATATAATGTGAATTTTAGAATTAATAAGAGACAAAAAATTAAATAACAAGTAAAAAGCATTGAAATTGAATAAAAACTGAATGAAAAATAAGAAAAAGAATAAGGAATATAAGAAACTACAGACAAGTACGGGTAACATGCTGTACTATGAATACACAAATAATTGGGAAGCATGGTTGGTTATAAATTGATTTAATTCAATTATGTGTAACAACACAGACAATTGAATGTCGTCAATATCGAATAATTCTGTTACGTCCCGAATGTTTATTTAAAAAAATAATTAATAGTATTTTTAACATTAATTCAAAGTGAATGTATTATAGCTGGGATGTAATGAGTCTGAGCGGTATAAGTTGGTACGCAGACATAGTATAGTGCGTATATCAGAAGCAATATTAATTCAATGCTTAAACTTACAGCATAACTAACTGTAGGATTATATATGAGGAAAGCACAGCATCGCCACTAATTGGTAACTTAAAACGTCCGATTCTGTATGTGGCACTGAGGACTACATGTGAATACACTTGTAAACTCTTCAAAGAAACAACTCGTCGATACGGTTTATTTGTTTGACGTGGAATTTGTAACAGAGCGCGTTTTGACTCACTTCTTAGCAAGAGTGAGTATAACAACGGCTCTTCACGACTCTAGTTTGCCGAACGCGAGGAGACTTACGATCGCGGGGGGATCTCTTGTATAACAAGAATCAATCCGTACAGTAAGTTTTCGTTTCATTCTTGACGATCGAATGTTTCATCAGTCTAGTTCATAAGCCATGCATGTCTCAGTACATAACGAATTAAGGTGAAACTGCGAATGGCTTATTAAATCAGTTATGTTTTCTTTGATCGTACCAACATTTACTTGGATAACTGTGGTAATTTTAGAGCTAACACATGCAAACCAAAGTTCCGACCAAAGATGGAAGGAATACTTTTATTAGATCAAAAGTATTTAGCAGCGGGGTCAAAACTCGTCTGCCGTTCAACTTGGTTTAACTTGGTCTCTCACGTTCTTAGAAATCATTAAGCAGCAAACTACTAAACAAACTATTATCCAAAAGATAAATGGTACAAGAAAACCAGCAACAAAAGCGCAGATAGTAGTGAAAATAACTCCACCTGGGAAAGGAGTAAGCAGTGAGCAAACCAAAAATGATGTAATGAGCTTGATAAATCCAGCAAAAGAGAAAATCAAAGTTTGTAATGTATGGCGCGTCAGAGACAACTGCATAATTGTCGAAACACAAAAGGAAGAAGACCTCCAGAAGCTTATACAGAACACAGACCTCAGACAAAAAGGCTTCGCGATAGAAAAACCAGGTAAAAGAAGGCCACGACTGGTCATCTATGATGTACCGAAATCCATTAAAGATGACGAGTTGCTGCGAACCATAATAGACCAGAATGAAGACTTATTGGAAGGCATACTCGCAATGAGAAAACAAGGAAAAATGAAACTGCTCTTTCAAATTGGAAACCGTAAGAAAGAAAAAAACACAGGGACACTGGTTGGGATTTCTATATTGTGTAAGAGAGCGAAGAAACCACATGAGCACGACATAACAGATAAGAACCGCGCAGCATAAAAATACGCCCAGAACATGGCAGCAGCTAAGATTGACTATGACACAGACTAATGTGAATCAATCTCTCAGGATTGGTCAACTTAATGCTCAGAGGTCGAAAAGAGTAACTGATCAAACATCTGATTGAATCAGAAAAAATAGATATATTGGCAATGTAAGAACCATGGAATTTCCATGGGTGAGTTATTGGTCTCGGAATGAAAAACGTCACAGTATCACAAACATCAGAAGCAGAATAGAAGATCTCGGCAACCACACTATTACCAAACAGATTTATTGATGTTATGAAACTAAATCAATATTGCAACTCCTACTGCAGATGCATTCAAGTCCGAATCAACAACGAAGACCTATACATCGTTAATGTGTATCGCCAACCGTCAGAACCCATAAGCGACAAACTGGACTGGCTGAGCAGGATTGTACAAGATCTGAAAGCAAAAAGGATCGTTATGGGGCGATTTCAATGCCAAATCCGTGCGCTGGTATAATAGCACCACAGACGAAAGAGTAAATCAGCTTGAACTATTTATCGAAAAGCACGAATTATACATCATAAATCAACCGCAAGAAATTACCATATTTACATCAAGCATCGGCATATCGAATATAGACCTAACATTGGCAACTCGAAACCCCGTAGGGAACATAAGTAAATGGGAAGTAAAAGCTGAATGGACAACAAGTGATCATAATGCTATCGAAACTATAATAAAGTTTGGAATGACAAAGAAAACAAAGTTAAAAATAGCAGGATACAATACTAATAAAGTTGATTGGTAAAAATTATCAAATACTTTAAGAAATGAAAGAGAGAAACTGACTCTAATACCCCCCACATCTAGAAGCTAAGTCCATACGCTTGCTGATACCAAGAAAGAATAATTACAAAAGCATGTAAAGCAGCTATCCTAAGATTTAAAATCGGTGAAAATTAAACACCCATGGTGGACCGCAGAACTAGAAAGAAAGAAAAAAGATGTCTATGAAAAACGAAGAGCCATACAAAAAGAAAGAGACCCTGAGAGACGAGAAGGTCTATATATGAATGAGCTAAAGGCATCTGCAAAGCGGATATTTACACCACGAAACTTGGTAAATGGGAATCTTATGTCACCGAAGAGGGTAACAGGAACCGATGGGGTCTGATATTCAAGCTACAAAGTGACAAGCTCAAGTTGAGTGAAGTAATGAACGCAGTACACAAAAACGGAAGAGAGACAATAAGCATTAATGAAAGTGTAAAAGCCTTACTAAATGGTCTTATAGCAGATGATAACCTAGAAAACGAAACAGAACAACAGACACAACAAAGACAACAGGTGGAATTTATTCAGCAGAATCAGGATGCTGATTTGTTCATTGAGCTAGAAATTGCTGCAGCCCTCAAAAGAAGAAAAAACTGAAAAGAACCAGGACATGACTATCTCACGATAGAAATAATAAAAGTATCCTATAAAGTTGTAGCAATGGACTTAATTAACCTGCTCAACTCAGTCTTAAATGGGGAGTGTTCTCCAAAAATTGGAAGAAAGGAAAGGTTGTCACGATACTGAAAGATCCTAAAAAAGATGCGCGATCTTTTGGAAGCGATCCAAAATCATATAGACCAATCTGTCTGCTTCCAGTGATAGAAAAATAGTAGAGAGGCTTATACTGAGCAAGATGCAGAACATTATTGACCACTCGGGAGCGTCATAAATCCAATATAGCTTCCGAGCCAAACGAAGCACTGAAGATGCTAGTATAAGACTAAGAAGCGAAGTGAAGTTAACTCAGCACAAATATGCTGCAGGGGTTTTTCTCAACATCAAAGGTGCATTTGATAACGTCTGGTGGCCAGGTGTATTAAAAAAGCTACAACTTAGAGACAAACATACCGCCCACCTTGAACCATTGAAACAAAATTTTTTAATTTCATACTTGAAAAAATAAAAAAAAAGAAAATAATAACGTTTACTCAGTAGCGTGGCAATCTGATTGCCAGTTTCGCTTCGCACAATCTTAGATATATATATCCTTTTTCAGGGTTACTTTTCCAATTGGAAGGTATTGCTTCCATTTTCTGTATCGAGCACGATCCCTCGCTGGTACCCTAATAGCGTGGTTGAACGCAGTGACCACATACTTTTGCTGATCCAATCTCACTTCACGAGCCGTGGAATCATATAAGAATGCACGACCCAATTTTTAATTGTTGGCGCGTAAATCAAGCAATCTCCGGGGAGACGGATGAAATACACGTCTTGGTCGCCTTGGATGGTTTCACCGTTGTCGTGGCTCAACAATCGCATTCGATGGCTCTGCTGGTGGTGTGCTAGCTGGCTGATTTTCTGGCACCATAACTGGAGGAACGGTTTCAGACGTATTCTGAATTGGTACTCCGTCAAGTAGATCAACCATTAAAGCTAGTTCCTCCTCGAGGTTGCCCTCTTCCTGACCTAATGTCGGTTGCACTGGTTGCGAGTTTGCGACACCAAACCTTCGCATGTCAGGCGGAGGAATTGCCGGATTCGCGGACACGATATCCTGCAAGATATCGTCGATAGAAATATCGATCCCCAGATCGAGTATAGGAGGGCTCTCTAAATTACTTCCGTTCATGATGGATCACGATTTTGAATTAATTCAAGTTTGCGAAATTCATTTTGATGACATGATCCGTTTTGATTATGGTGGGGTCAATTATTTGTTGTAATATTTTGCGAATTCGAAATTAACGGACAGAGTTGTGTTATGTTCCGGGTAACCAACCCGGCTTTTGTTTGTAATTGATATAGACGATGCACAGCGTCGCTGCCGAGAAATGTTTTTGTTATTCTGCCTAAATGCCATCTGCATGGAGGCAAATTAGAGTTTTTGATAATAACGATATCTCCTACGTTTAATTCGAAACCTTTTCCCGCCATTTAGGTCTGGATTGAAGCGAATTGAGATACTCGCTGGACCATTTTTTCCAGAATGATTGAATAGTTTTTGAAATAATTTGCCACCTATTTAATTTATTTTCATTAATATTTAACATTGTCGGTTCTGGTGGGGCTGTCAGGGCAGTTTCAATCAGAAAATGTTCTGGTATCAGAATTACAAGAGAAGTTGGATCATCATTTAATCTTGAGATAGGTCGCGAATTGAGACAAGCCTCAATGTGACATTAATTTGCATTCGCTCCGACAAAATTCCTGCCGTTATCGCCCTAGATAGCATGTGGCTTTCCCCGCCTTGCGTTAAAACGCTGCAAGGTAGCCAAAAAGGAAGGGGGATCAAGGTGGGTAACGAGTTCCAAATGTACAGCTCTTGTCGCAAGACATACGAAGACGGCGATGTATGCTTTGTGTGAATGAGCCCCTCTCCCTCCCCTATCATAAATAAGTATAGGGTCAGCATAGTCTACGCCGGTGTGAGTGAAAGCACGAGAGGGGGTACACCGCTCACGTGGTAGCGATGCCATATACTGATGAGCAAGAACCCGATGTTCGGTCTTGCATTTAATACAATTAAAAATTTCAGATTTTGTAATATTCCGGGCGTTGATGACCCAGAACTGTTGACAGAGTAAATTCAATGTTAATTGTGTGCCCGAATGAAGTCCTAATAAATGAAAATGACAAATAAGTTTTCTGGCAAATTTACTTTCAGGAATTATGATGGGATGTTTTTATGATTCTGAAATGAGTGCATTGCGCAACCGCCCACTAACACGCATAATACCGTCATTAGCTAGAAAAGGTGACAAAGCAAGGATTTTTGATTTCGAATTAACCGGAAGATTCATTCTCAAATTTAATATTTCTCGTTTGAAAGCATTTTGAATGCATGCTTTTATTGAAATAAAAATAAAAAAACAGAAATTAGATTTAAAAAAAAAGACGAAGACCCGAATCGGCGGTGGCTTCTCCGGTTCCGAACACTATGTAAGTTTATCTATGCTCTTTGTAACCTATTTGTTCCTACTTATGTAACTATGTTATTCTAGAGTGTCCGAGAAACTCTCCTTGTATGGTCAACTGGCCCAAAACATTGTAAATAAAATAATAAATATACCAGTAGGAGCAAGCAAAGAATCCAAGCACCCTTGATACCAAGGGTCTAGAAGGAAGTGCGGGGGAGATTGAGCATTAACAGGTCTGTGATACCCTTAGATACTCTGGACCGCATGCGCGCTACGCTCAAAGAATCAGCGTTTCTTCTTTAGCCGAAAGGCCCGGGTAACCCGCTGAAACTCCTTCGCGCTAGAGATTGGGTATTGCAATTGTTCCCCATGAACGAGGAATTCCCAGTAAGCGCGAGTCATAAGCTCGCGTCGATGACGTCCCTGCCCTTTGTACACACCGCCCGTCGCTACTACCGATTGAATGATTTAGTGAGGTCTTCGGACAAAGCGCCTTTATACTTTATTAAAGCTGACTGAAGCGCCTTTATACTTTATTAAAGCTGACTGAAGCGCCTTTATTTTGGCGTTGCCGGAAAGACAAGGTTTCCGTAGGTGGGCCTGCGGAAGGATCATTAATGTGAGTGGGATTCCATGCGATGCGCGACGGTTCCCGGTTTGCCGGGAACTATGCTTTCGCTATGGCATGAGTTTGGCTCCGTCGGCGTTCACTTCTCTTCTAGTAGAACGTCACGACCCGTTGGGTGTCGGTTTAAGGGCCGCGATGACAGACTGTCTCGTCGCTTTGGCGCACGTTGTCAGGCTCTCGGATCCTGATCGACTGCTCGACAGTAGTAAGTAATGGTATTAAGCCACACTCGAATGCGTTCAAACTCGTTGCAAGCTCGTTCATTTTTTTTTCCCAGAGGTACGGACCTGGTGCTGTCCCTGGGGTTGAGCGGTTTTTGGCGTGCAGTGTTCTCCAACTGGCTTATAACGCGCTATCAAATAGCGTTACCGGTTATTTAAATTGAACCAGTCTCATCTGGTAAAGCGAATGATTAGAGGCCTTGGGGTCGAAACGACCTCGACTTATTCTTGAATTTTAAATGGATGAATTCTCGAGCTTACTTGAATTATGAAGCCACGAGAGAGATCGAATCAGAGTGCCAAGTGAGCCATTTTTGGTAAGTAAAACTGGCGCTGTGAGATGAACCAAACATTGAGTTAAGGCACCTAAGTCGACGCTTATGGGATACCATAAAATGCGTTGGTTACTTAAGATAGCAGGACGATGGTCATGGAAATCGGAATCCGCTAAGAAGTATGTAACAACCCCACCTGCCGAAGCAACTAGCCCTGAAAATGGATGGCGCTGAAGCGTCGCGCCTATACTCTATCATCAGTGGCAAGTGAGTCGCGCGTGAAATACCGCACAGCATGAAGCTGTAACGAGTAGGAGGGTCGCGGCGGTGTGCGTAGAAGGGTCTGGACGCGAGCCTGTCGGAGCAACCCAAAATGACCTCGAGATGCCGTCGGAAAATTCGGGAACAGTTTTCTTTCCTGTATAAGCGTTCGAGTCACATGGAAACCCCTAACAGGGATATATGCGGTTTGGAGCGGGAACTATAACTTCAGGAAAAGGATTGGCTCTGAGAAACGGGGTGGCCGGGCTTGATCGGGAAGCAGGTTGGGCTGACGTGCCGAGCCTGGGCGAGTTGATGGGCCGAGAAATCAGTTCGAATTCAAGTTCGGTCCCGTGCCTTAGCCTCCCGCGGATTTTTTTTTGCTGCAAAGCTTGCGTGGCGGTTCGCGCCATTGCGCTCGTCCTCTTCGGCCGCTATTTAACGCTCAGGTCAGAACTCGCACGGTTTAGGGGAATCTGACTGTCTAATTAAAACAAAGCATTGCGATGGCCCTCACGGGTGTTGACGCAATGAGATTTCTGCCTAATGCTCTGAATATCAACGTGAAGAAATTTAAAAAAGCGCGCTTAAACGGCGAAGGTAACTATGACTCTCTTAGTCAAGGGACCAGGCTTGAAAAGCGAGAGAAAGGGGCGTCGAAATCCAGTTTGCAATGATATTTGATTGTGAATATCCAGGGTGTGAACGAACATTTACGAACTGTACCGGATGAGATGTCCATCATAGACGCGCTCATACCGACTGGTATTCTGACAGACAAAACACCGAACATGTACGAAGACTCTAAAACTTGAAAGAGAAACATCTCCTAGCTAGAGGAGAGGCAAAACTAACTAGAGAAGGTACAAGATTCGGTGGCGTTCGGGTATCTTGAAGCATCTGAAGAACCTGTCGCCCGAAACAACTATTACGAGACAATTGATTAGCCTCTGTGACTTTCTCCGGAGATCATCAGATGAAGAAATGCTCATAGAACTCGATAGAATCGTCAGGCAATTGACAACAGATGTGGCGGGACAAGGAAGGTTGGTAACAAGGCTTGTATAAGGACCTAGTGTTTCACGCAGAGCACAGAAAAAAGCAGATTACGCCAAAGTGCAAGACCTATAGCGAAAAAACCCTGCAAAATCGATTAAATGGGTTCTAGAAGATAATGTAATAACCAACCGCATTAATCATAACCAGTTTTTTTAATATTGGGGAACGGTCTTCCATCGGACATGTCACACTACTCCTGAAGCTACAGAGGATCAGGCAGTACGAGGTGAAGTCTTAAGACCAATCAATGCATCTGAATTGTTAGAAGCGCTTCCCCCTATTGGCACAACGTCAAAGGCCAGACAATGTCACCGCCAGGCAGTTGAGGGACAGGGAGCTACAACTGATGGAAAGAATGTTTAGCGTCTTTTTGTACATTGACAAAATACCAGAATATCTTTTGGAAGCTATTTCATTCTTAAGAAAAAGAACGCCGAGCAGCCTGGCACTTTCCGTCCAATAACAACCACCTCGGTGATTACAAGAACATATCACAAGGTTCTTGCCAATCGGCTAGTGAAATCCTTTGAGTTGGATCCTCGACATAGAGCTTTCTGTCAATTTGACGGATGCGCTGATAATATAGTCCTGCTAGATTTAGTTTTGCAATACCATAGGAAGAATCTTAGGCCGCTACGTTTAGCGTCAATTGACGTCGCAAAAACATTTGACTCTGTAAGTCACGATACTATCATCGAATCACTCATTACAGCAGGTGTAATGAGCACTTCTGTAATTACATTAGATTCGTTTACGAGAAGAGCATCACGAGACTTACTTTCCAAGACGAGATCTCGGAAGCTATAAAACCAGGATGTGGTGTCAAATAAGGCGATCCAATGTCACCATGGATCTTCAGTATGGTAATAAATAAACTCCTAAAGATACTGCCACCTGTAATTGGAGCAAAATTTGATGGACTATCAATGAACGCAGCTGCATTCGCAGATGACATAATTATTATGGCATTTACAAAAATAGGTCTACTGAAAGCTTTTGATCTTTCATGCAGCTATTTGGAGAAATGCGGATTGATGGTAAGTCCTATCAAAAGTTTAACGGTGGCGTTGGAAACAGTGCCACATGCAAGACTGAAAGTTAATCCTTTACACCAACTTGAAGCCAAGTTAGAGAGATTGTCAAAATCTCCCTTGAAGAACTTTTATAAGTTATACGGTCTAAGGACTGTCGTATTGCCACGGATGTATCATTTGCTGTCTCTTGGCAAAATAACTATTGGTGTCCCGAGGAAAATTGGCCAGTACGATCGAACGGTGACAAGGAAATGACTAGACCTTCCATCAGATACACCAATAGCTTACTTGCATGCTGCGGTTGAGGATGGAGGCTTAGGCATAAGTTCACTGAGGTGGACGATACCAAAAATTCGGAGGGATCGTCTGAAAAATCTCTCTCGAGTTCTGGAGCAGAACAATTTCTGATTAATGAAATGGGAGAAGTAGAGCAATGGCTGAAAATACCCCAAGGTATGCAGTTACATAGGACCAACGATATCAGGACATTCTGGAAACAGAGACTCTGCGCAACTATGGACCGAGCAGCCCTGAAAGATTCTGGAAAAACGAAGAATCAGCATACTTGGATCAAAGGAGCATCCAGATTTCTTAACGATAAAGACTTCAGGTACACGAATAAGCTTCGTATCAATGCACTAACGACTCGGTCACGAGTGAGTAGAGGCAGGCGCGAAGAGAAACAATGCCGAGCGGGATGTATGGTACTAGAGAGATTGAACCACGTGCTTCAGGTCTTTCTTAGGACGCACATGGTTAGAATCACGAGACACAACGCCTTAGTCAATTATGAAGCAAGGTATCTGCAAAGGCTTCGCTACAAAATGGAACCAAGGTACTAAATGACAGTAGGTCTCCGTAAGCCTGGCTTCGTAGCTACTATGGGGCGCACAGCAAGGGTGATCGATGTTGAGGTCGTTGGCGAACAGGTTGATCTTGCAAGAGCCCATGTCTCTAAGAGGCATCACCATGCTCACAATAACGATCTGATACGCTTGATCAAACTGAGGAAAAAGGTTAAAGAAGTAGAAGTAACATCTATGACCCTAACTTGGCGCGATATTTAGAGTCCAAATTCGGCCAGGTAACTGCTAGGCCCCGCCATAGTTAGAAACAGCGACTTCAACGTCCTATCGATAAGGACACTGATCGGGGGATTACACGAATACGCGATGTTGACCAAGACCACGGCGACACGATTCAGACGCGAGGGTATTGGGTGAGGCGCGACAGACTTAACACATCGAGCCACCAGCGGTCAAGCTAGTGCAATTCATATTGTGTAATATATTGAACAAAATAGCCAAATGCCTCGTCATCTAATTAGTGACGCGCATGAATGGATTAATGACGACTCCCAAAATATCCTTATCTACAATATATTTATCTAGCGAAACTATAACCAAAGGAATGGGCTTGGAAAGATTAGCAGGGAAAGAAGACCCTATTGAGCTTGACTCTAGTCTGGCACTGTGAAGAAACATGAGAGGTGTAGCATAAGTGGGAGATGGCAACATGTAATATGTTGCCATCTCCTAACAATACCACTACTTCTATCGTTTCTTTACTTGCTTGGTTAAGTGGAACGTTATCGATTTCCATCGCAACTGTCGTAGTGTTTTCGTGCCAAACGTGTTAGAGCGACGTAAGGCCTCACGGCCGAACGTCGATTATGCTCCCGCTTGATCCGATTTGAGGACATTCCCAGGCGGGGAGTTTGACTGGGGCGGTACATCTATCAAAGAATAACACAGGTGTCCTAAAGGGTAAAAACTGGTTTGATCTCGATGTTCAGTACGCATACAGACTGTGACAGCACGGCCTATCGATCTTTTGTTTTCTTTTTCGACAATGAATGCATTTATCGCCTTTGATTTGTTGGCAAAATTCGTATTATTTATTTATTAATAATTGTTTAAATCTTCTTGTTTATTGTGTTCTTGCGATAAACAAGTGGTTCTAGCCCTGTTTAATTTTATCATTTTACAATCGAGCCCATTCCAGTCTTTATTAGTATTAACTCTTTTTATTTGTTTAAAATTGAATAATTATTTAATATTACTTTATATTTAATTATCTGTCATTTCGTGTAAAATCAAGAAAAGTTTTATTAGAGAAGAGTTATCCTGGTATTTTATAGACACTGTTACCAACATTTGTTAACGACAAATTGATTATTTATTGTTAATTTTGAACTTTTAACCTAATTTACGGAGTGTCTCTCTCGCACCTATTGGTGATAGAAAGAAACAGTGCTATTTCCTAATTTGATATTAAGCTCAAATTGCTGCTTTAAGCTCAGCTTAAGGATTTGTGCGCTCGACCTAAACTCTGATTTGTTGACAAGTGTCATTTGTGTTCTCTCATTATGAATCGATTCATTTTTTTCTTGTTCTTTAAATTTTTTTCTCCTTCCACTTTTCTTCTAAAATTAATCTTATTCAATTATCAATTTTAATTTTGTTTTTACTTCCTTTTTTTCCTTGCAATTCTATCAATTTCTTCCTGCTTTGTTCTTATTACTCTTTTGTTTTTTGTTTTACTGAATTTATTATTGTCTTACTCCTATATTTAATATTCTTATTTTATAAATCTATTTTTTTTGCAGTCTGATTTTAAGTTTAGATATTGAAACGTGTGATAGAAATGTATTAAAAAATACAATCCACTCTTTTTAAATACAGCGGCCCCGTGATAAAAGCATTGGGCCGCTTATATATTTAACTTATATTCAAATTGAGAATCAATTAAACATATTTTAAGAAGCATTAAGATCTTCTGCCCGAGATTTTAATCGAATCAGGCAGAAGGATTTAAATGCTGAAGGTAGTTAAATGTATTGTAATTTGGTTATTAATATATCAAGATTTAAACTTCTATAAGTTTTATCAACATTTTTATTTATTCATTAGTTTATAAGCACAGTTGAAACTATTTTGTATTGGTTTCAGGCCGAAACAAATTGGAATTAAGACTTTTTGTTAGAGAGTCTTCTCCAAAATCTTCAGAAATAATAGGTATGTTAATTTCATTACTTTTTTAATATAAATTTCATATTTATATAAATTGTATAAGAAACTTCAATACCAATAAATACACTCTTTAACACAATGAATAAAGCAAAAAAATAATTATTGTTTTAACGTAAATTAAGAAAATATAAATTTATGATTCCATTGTATTTAAAATGATAATAAATTAAAAATAATTTCAGAAATGGCTGGATACTTGCAACTGCGCATCTTAAAAATGCTTGAAATGCATTTGACACCGTTGGAAAATGATATTTTGTTAATCAAAAACAAATCAGACGGCATTCGTGTTAACCATGAAAATAATGAGTTCGTTGTTGTTAATGCTGCAACTTTGGAAGAAAAGTACAAATTGGAACTTTCAGTCACTTCAATGGAGCAATTCAATATATTTAATGAAAAACTTTCAGACAAAGAAGCAGTAAATAGTAAATTAATGTTAAAATGATAATTTATTTATTATAATCGACTTATCCTAAAATAATCTTTCATATACTATCCATATGCCTTCTTATCTGTTACAGAAAAATACAATAATATGCTTTTACAATTGTAAAATAATCTTCATGAGGAAAAATTAATTGATCTATTTATTAATTTATTAATTCATTTATCTATTTCAACTAGGAAATTTAATTGCTCTAAATTTTACTGCGGTAAAAATATGAGTAGAAAGCAAGTTCTAGTTTTACATCATGTTCATTGTGTACCTGAATGTAATTTATTCATTTCTTAATCATAGCATAACTAATATTTACATTAATCAATCCGAAAAAAAAGATTTTAAATTTAATTCCAACCTCTCTGTTAATGACTTCAAAAACTGCAAAGAAGAAGTTGACAGTGAATTCTATCTAAAAGTCACTAAGCGAGGTTATACCAAATGCTCGGGACTGGTATGATGGGAGAAAAACAAGAAAAGAAACTACTGCAAAAAATCATCGCTGATCATCAAGAGACCATGAAATGAATTCACTTTTCAAGATCAATATCTCCCGATATTTATAGTTATCGATGTTTACGCAGTCACTACCTTTATCATTTCTAAATTCATAATCTACATATTGAAAAGTATTGATCGATGCTTTCAAATTCAAAATCAGGACTAGCATTTGCATAAAAATCTAAGACAAACACATAATGTACACTGAAACAAAATTGTATGTCCAAATTATTAAAATATATGATAAATCATATCGCAATATCGTTATTAGATTTGTTTTAATCGTAGGGTTTAACTACATAATTAAGTAAAGAAGATACATAACATTTTCAAAAAAGCTTTAAATTAACAAATAACGTCAAATAGTAACGTGCTCAAAACAGTAATGTTTTGAACACGTCACTTTGAAGCGTTGTAAAGTATTCTCATGCTAATTTAAAAAATAGGTAAGTACTTCTTATTGTCAATTGTTTAAATGAACATTGGTTATTTATTGATATTTTATACACTTGAATGGCAAGTTATCATGTTTGAATGGCAAACGACTTAATGCCAATGTTCCAAATAAAATGGTGATGCCGTCCATTTTAATCGACTTGTACTTACACTTCTCTTTTCTTATTTTTATTTTTCTATTTTTAACATGTATCGATAATTTAAATAATAAAGAAATCTACATTACCGACGACTGTGTCGACCGACCCGGGCCCGCTACCCACGTAGTCCGCGCGATCGCCGCTAGGCGGCGTTATTCCCGAATCTGACAACTCTCCCGCAACAGACCCGATCCGCGAAGGGTTTAAGATGGATGGCCGACCAGGGTATCGACACCTTCGACGGCATATAGCAGTTGATTAACCTAACAAGTTGACAGAGTTATTTTCTTTATTTCTCCCCCTTCCCCTTGTTTTGACCCCTATAAAAGAAAGGCGAGAAGCTCATCAGAGATTCTAGCTTGAGACAACGGCGTGGTAGCTCGCTAGTGCTGCTCCACGCTTCCCCCCCCCCTCCATCGGGACTCGACTATAAAAGGGACGCAGACCACCAGGACCCGTCAGTCGGTCTCCGATGCTCCAGGCGGTAGCTTGCTTGTGCTGCTCCGCCATCTTTTTTCCCTGCCCACGGCGGTAGCCTGCTTGTGCTGCTCCGCCATCTTTTCCTACTCCTGCCATCTGGCGGTGGCTTGCTTGTGCTGCTCCGCCATCTTTTCCTACTCCTGCCATCTGGCCGTAGCTTGCTTGTGCTGCTCCGCCATCTTTTCCAACTCCTGCCATCTAGCGGTAGCTTGCTTGGGCTGCTCCGCTAGGCTCTACCCTGCCATCTGGCGGTACCCCACTCAGGCTGCTCCGTTAGTCCCCCCCCCCCCCCCCCCCCCCCCCCTCCCTCCCTCGCCCCTGTCCTCTTGCCACGCCGCTCCACTTGGTCCTCTCTTCACGCTCTCACCACCCCCAAACATAACACAAATACAAAAAAAAAAAAACCCCACAACACACAAAACCCACCACAATACACCCCACCCTCCCCACACTCCCCGC
>JABFQD010000429.1:0-26640 GCA_022817045.1 Psix sp. ZL-2020
AAGGATTTCGAATTTATTTAAAATACATAGTTATTATTTTCAAATAATTTTTTTTGGAAAAATAAATGTATGAATTTATTTAAAATTACGGATTTCAAATAAATCAAAATTTTTAAAAAAATTGAAACTTTTTGAATGAATTTCATATCATAGAATACAAATAGCATTATACAAAAAATTTTTTCAAGTAAATTTGATAATTATATTTCAGTCTTGTAAAATACATCTTTGTTTATGGAACTCTATACAAGGGATAGTGGCGCCAGCAAACGGTAAAAATCATGAACCTACAACCGCACAAACTAGTCTTGGGTTAATCGATTTTCATCGGATAAATGCGGCAGACATTTCCGTTGATAAAAAAGGAATCTCGTTTCATCAAACCTATAGGTAACTTATCTATGCAACATAAATTAAATGTTTAAAGAAAAAATTAAACAAAATAAGCAATAAATTGAAAATAAATATTATTGTTAATACTATGTCAGTTGCTGTTTAAAATCAAAGAAAATAATCGTGTACGTATACAAATTTAATATAATGCTTATTAAATATTAAAAGCAATTCATATAATATATAAATATTAAATAAAAACCCATAGATTAATTGAATATTAAAATAAAGTCTAAGCAAAGCTATAAAAACTATAATTTGATATATCATATATTATGATTTTAAATGTATAGCAATTTCATTAGTGAATATCGAATAAAATATACAAATGGGAAATCTAAAAAATAAGTATATATATTTCTAAGATGTGACATTCAGACTAGTTCATTATAAATTTACGCTTGGTTGCTCGAAAAAGACAAGTATTGGGTTAATCGAAGCGACATAACGATTCTTCCGCGTACGAAATTTTCGAAGCGTCGGATGATCTATGGAACCCGGACGTGTAAAGAATTGAATCCCAGCCATCGAATAAAAAGATCACTTGAAAAACACAGATCGAAAACGTACCGCATGCCAATCAGTGGAGCCCCGCAAAAATTAGCTATCGGTGTGAATGCGTAAAAAAAGGGTTAAAAGAGGAACGTTGGTGAGTTATTCATGTGAATCGCTCGATATATGGGGAAAAACGAAAAATTTGCAAGAACTATATTGATGTGAATTTCCATTTGTTTTTACTATTTCAATGTGCATTTTTCGTTATTTTTTTTAGTTGGAATTATCAAGCCAAAAAAAACTTTTGAGCAAAAAGTTATGTAATGTTCTTGTTAAAACTACATTTATTGTTTAAACTTTAAGCTATAATTTTAAATATATAAAGAAATAAGATTTATATTCATTAAAACTTATTTTATAATAAAGTTATTATTATAACAATAATATATAAAGAATAATTGAAAATTAGTTAATATAATTAAATGAAAAAAAAAATATTTTGAGGAAAAAATAGTTTATACAATGTTATTCAAGATCAATAAATAAATATACAATAATTTTATTTTTTATGTAACATTACATTAAAATAATTTTTTAGATTTAAATAACAATTTCGATAATTGCATGTAATGAAATCTAATTCTCAAATAGAGATAAATATAAATCTACATAAAAATGGTTAAATTTTAATATGCAATAATTCAAAAACTTGTAAAGTAGTTACAATTGATATTGCAAAGTAGCTCAACTCAATGTAATTCAAAGAAAAAGCAGTACATCCACTAAAAGTTCATTTACATTGAGTCCAGCATAAACATGGCTAGCTCTTTTGATCCTGTGACATTGAAAGATTTGCTTTCAGTCGACGTAAAAGTATGATTCAAATTTCCTTCATACATCACAAAGAGCCTCTGTCATCCGTTTAATTAGTTCTCATCAATTAATCTCTTTATCAACAATCGGGCAAGTGCTTTCCGATAGAATGTTCTAGTTTGTAAAGGAAAAATTTAATCCTTTTCTAGTATAAATGAAATGTTTATAATTTCATGATATTAACTTAGCATGTTTTCGGTTTAAACAAGTAAATTAATAAATTAAAAACTAAAAAATCTTCACAATAAAAGTTGCAATTTCAAAAGCAGTTTTAAAAATTTGTTTATTGTGTATAACTATAATATTAGGAAAACATTCTTTAAACGTTACATGAATAGAAATACAGACAAAGTGAATATTAGGGGCCTCAGTCCTGAGGAAAACATGACGAGCTCATTAAGATCCGAAATTCACGTCGGGCACAGTCTAAACAGTCTAAAGATATGCAAAAGCTTGGTGTATTATATAGACAGAAGCTTTGTATCAAAGCAACCCGTATGTGTTCATTAAGTAATATTTAGAACAGTCGCTGGCTTGATGAGATTTTATCGTTTGACAGCAGAGAGTAAAAATCACTGATCAGAGTGCAATAGTGTTAATAAGTTCTAGTGAACCAATATAAAAGCGTCAGCATTTATCAAACGCAAGGCGGGTAAATTGAAAGTAATGTAACAGAAATGTTTCACAAAATAAATGGATGTAAACTAAAAAAGTTTGAATGAAAAATTCTTTTAATTTTTAAGTTTTTAACTCTTTTAAATAGATGATAAAAAATTAATATGTATTATTCTTATGTTCTTAAATGTTACTGTGATTGGTTTAAAAAATAAGTGAAACTAATATTAGAATTTATATCTGTATGTGAATAGAGAAAATCGCGTGTCGCATCTTCGATAAAACTAATTTAGACAATCGAAGGCCATATGCTGACGATTTTTGAATGCTTAATTAGACAGAGTTTCTTTAACTCAATTCAATGTACCAATCATATTCGATGGAGTCAAACGATGACGTTATTATCTCTATGTTTATTACCATCATATCCACAAACCCATTTCAAATTCAAGCAATTATCTTTCCAATATTATATTACTAATAACAAGTTAATTAGAATTTTGATACTAAAAATAAAATCAACAAAAAATTGAGTTGAAATGAATTGGTTAAATTGAATTAATTTACATAAATCAAATGAATTTTGATTAAAAGAACTTCTCCATTTGAGATTTAAAAAAATTAACTTCATATTTATTTAATTTAACTGAATCTAAGGATTTGTTTTCAGTTAAGTAGACCAACATTATCTGGCTGTTATAATGTATATATGTGATTATAATCAAAATGTTATCTTCAATATAGTAGGACTTTAATTTCAAAATTTAGTCATTTTTCGTCAACGATCACAAGAAAAAATAAATCATTTATATTAAGTTTCTGAATACGAACTTTGTGGTTGGCGAATTATTATTGGCTGGAGGCATCGGAGTTGGCACGCGAGGAGGAGGCACAGGTATAGCTTTGCGACGACCGCCGTTCCTTGATTGATGCATGTTGGGTGTCACTCGGCCAGTGGGAGCTATGCGCCCTGCAGTCCGAGGACGTTCCGTTAGCAGATCCATTTTCCACCTGGAACAAACGTTTAATACCAAACCAATGTTAGTCTACACGCTTCCATGTTCCGTGGAATTGATTAAGCTTAAGATCACTAACCCATTGTGTTGCAGGTAATTGCGATTAACTGACGTAATATCATCATTATTCTCATTCGAATATGTAAATTTACACAAGCCGTTGGTCCAATTCACCAAGATTTGATTTCATGTTTCTACATGATCAAATGATTACAATGACAATTTGCAAGACCTGATAGAATAAATTTTGCTTTCTTTAATTATACATTTAAAATAAAGTTATTCCTTATTTCAGAGTATAATATCGGGTTTCGTTCTAATCGAATATTTAAATAATAATTTCATTGAAATTTAATATTAGTACTATCGAAAAAATATGAATTAAAGGATTAATTTGAATATAATAAATATAACTATTTATCAATATTTTTATCGTTTATCAAACACATATTGTATTTTAGAGATATAAAAAACATTTCCTAAAAAAAGTCCTTTTAATTTTGAGCTAAGTTTCATTCTTTGGACGATACAGGCTTTTGACTTGTGAAGATGTACTAGGAAAAAGGGGTCTCAAAACGTCGATTCTAGTGAAGCAAAATTACCTCAGATGCCACGCAACGGAGCATGCTGTGACGCAGAAAAAGACTACTCGTTTACGTTTCGAGTAGACTATTTTTGCAACGTAGAAATAAGCCTAGCGAATAAAACCCTTTTAACATGACTCTACCCTGCTAACTGGAAACGGTAACATAAACGCAATGTGCACCACGCACCGCAACTGCGATTCGAGTGTTTCAAAGTCTACAAGATGACGTGGTAATCTTTCGATAATTTTATCGTCGATGTAGACGCAGAAAGAACATTCAAAACCAGCCAAACTTAATACGAGGTCGTGACCTTTCCTAACAGTATAATCGGATTCGTTCAATAGTTTGTTGAGTATTTATATTTTTAATTATATAAATGTCAATTGTTAAAAATATCCATCTATTTTCAACATCTGTGTTTCGTACTTAAAATATCACTTCAGTGCCTTCATACGGTGTCAAACGGATAATTAGGATCTGAATATTATTTGTATTGTAACTCTATTCTATCAAATTTTGTTTGTTTGCAAACTACACAAATATTTAGTCGTCTATATATATATATAAGCCATTTTCTACATCAAGCTAGAATGACGTACTGACTTATGATTATAGGAATTTTATTCAGCACATAAACTGACTATATTTGAATATTATAATTATGAGAAAATGATGTTTGTTGTTGTTACAGTCAAATGTGTAAGCAGACCGTTCAAGTAGCGTGACAAAGAGGGGACTGTGTACAGCGAAACAAAAGAATAAACGTATGTTTGAGAACACAAACAGTCTGACGACTGAGTACACGTGCATTAGCATCCAGACATGAAATTAATCAATTAGGCGTAATGGCACGACAGACGAAAATTTCAAATTCCTATTAGCACTTAACGAAAACCGATCTTCAAGAATAAACAATCGTATACAAATTAGCAAGGCAATTTAAGCATGCTTGTCTTTACAAACTTTTTACTCTGCTATTATCTAGTGAAAAGTATATTGTGGAGCTTAAAGATTATATTTAAATAAATTAGAAGAATGCGTAAGAAAAATAATTATAAATTCACTTTCCGCTCGCGTTTTGACTACTCCGAACCTGGCGTTCACAGGTTTCATTTTGTGCGGCGTCTGCTTACATTAGAGTTTTTGTCCAGAAACTTCAAAGTGCGCGATGACAAGCCTAGGGAGAACTTAGTAGCAAATCTCGCGAAATAAAAGCGGCAAATAATTATGTCATGTCTGTTATAAATAGCGGCGTGACGAAGGGTCGTTGTTACGCATGAATTTGCGTCTGTATTGCTTTGGGCGCGCGCATAAGTCCGTTTACAGTAGAAACAAGACACCATGTCTCTCGACGACCCTTCTTGACATTGTCACGAGAATTTTTGCCGGCTTTCAACCCTTGCTGAAAGGGATACGAATCCACATGCAGCCGGACAGCTCCGACTTCCGTGAGAGGAGCCTTCTGGCGATATTCCTTTGCGGTACGCCCTAACACGTAATCGCGAATTCGCGACATTCTGAACAGGTGAAGAGGTCAACGTCTTTTGTTTATTTGTTACTATCGAAAAGGTGCGATAGCAGACATACTTTGCAATTGCTTATTTTCTTTTTTCATGAATATGTTAACTATAATATTTATTGGTTTAAATAAAATTAATACCATAAGGGAGCTTAAATAGATTGATTATGATATTGATATTTTAAAATTAATATAATTTCTTCAGCAGATACTTTTCATTATATGATGTCAGAAGACATTTAAAACAAAAATATCTTTTTTTTTATCTTGCAGATAATTTGTATTTTTAAATTGTTTTTTTAATTTATCTATTATTTGTCTTGATATTTTTTTATTGTTAAAATCATAACCAACAGTTTTTCTGTGCATTTCATAATTTATACTGAAAATTCATTAGTAAAAATAAAATTTCATTAAAAAGAAGGGGTGTAAATAGTTCATGTCTTTTTCAATTCCATTTCCTTGATAATAAATTGAATTGGATAGAACTAATCATGAGTGATACTTTATTGATGGGGGACATTTATGGTTAGAGAAAAAAATCATTTTCATTATCTTTTTACTGTTTTATCTCCCCTTTGTGGTAATACGATGGCTGAGAAAACAAAAGAGGTCATGAGACGAGAAGTATAAAATTATCTAGTCTCTTTTCTCAAATTTATCAAGTAATAGTAGATCTTTAAAGTTTAACACCTTTAAACTATGTAAAGCCATTTCTTTTCACTTTAGTATATTTTGATGTTGACTTTGACATTCTAATGTTTAAATATATTTTTTTATTCATACTCTGTGCGCAAAAAAAAAAAAAAAATAGTCGAGATCAAAATTTAAAATTCGCAGAAGATTGAATGCTTGATAAATTTCAAAAGAGCTGAAATACGTGTATTCAATTAAAATGAATGAACGTATAAAATGTTTGAAATCAGCACTTTAAGTTTTTGTTAAAATAATTTGCAAAAAAAAATGTGAGGTAAGAAAAGTTTCTAATTATAGAATAACTATGGTGGAGCTACAACACGGCTGCATCATAATGGCATGGCTGTAGTGTGATTACAATACAGAATTGACTTAGCTATGGTATGGGTATATGACATAACTAAGATGCAGTATAATTATGCAATAACCATACAATGTCATAATATAGTGTCATTGTGATTGCATTGCTTTGTCACAACTATGTATAAACAGCCATGTCGTAGCTATGTCATAATTTTATAGTGAGTCTTTATCAGTATCATCGTAGTGCTGCATCATTGTTGATGCTGTTTTCACGCTACAACTGTAGGGTAAAAATTTTTACGCGTTTGCAAATTATATTAACACAGATTCTAGCTTTAAAATTTTAATGTGAAAAAAATGAATTTTTATGATATTACTCAAAATAAGTTAATTCTTGCATTTATAAGTTTCTAATTTAAAAATTAAATTTGTAAAACCATCGTTCAAGTAGCATAAAAATGAGGGAGCTTTTATTTTATCTTTCAAATAAAATGCCTATGATGAAAAGTGATTATAAAAATCAATAACATGATAAAAAATATTTAATATGGTAAGAATAGATACAACATTTTTAGAATATGCAATTCTGCAAAATTTGTACTTACAGATGCACATATGTATTGAATGTTTAAAGTTACTTTTGAATCTGTTGATAAAAATTTGATTAATTGAATTTTAAATGATTTTCAAAAACAAATTTCATAGAAGGATTTTGTATATTATTTTGACTACTAACAATATTATTCTTTAACAGGTTCCCGTATTTAGAGGAAACGTTTTAAATTATTTTAAATATTTTATACGTTTTTATAAAGCTGTATATATTAAGCCTTATAAAGCCATTTACGCATAAACATAAATGGCTTTATGCATAAACATTCTAAATATTGTAGAATGCAACAAATATAATTAACACGCAATAATTATTTCAGCGATCCAATCCTAAACGCAAACTCCAACGATAGATCAACCGTTCAATCTCTTTTGGAAAGACTGATTCTCGAAGAAGATCAATTTGATGTTCATGATATTTTACCCAATACAGTACCAGATCCTTCTTCATTAGTTTTGGCATCAGACTATGCTTGTCCCAAAGGTCAAGTAGTTATGGCTCCTGATTGTGGTAAGTATCATAATAATACATTGTATATACCCAATCATTTGTCCTATTATCATACATAAATATTTCAACAACCGTTCTTCATACTAAAAAGGTTCTATATAAATATTGTTGGTCTTAATAGGGGTCATAAGATGATACTATCAGCATATTCATAAATGTCATAACTAAATCAATGCAAATTTATTTTTTACATTCAAAAGTGTGATAAAAAGAGTGATTTCTGCCTAAAAACTCGAAAGTTGATAGTGCCATCATCTTATAACCTTTACTAAAGTAAACAATTTTAATACAGAATATGATATATATGAATATGATGAATATGTTTGATATGATAAGGACACTATATTTGAAATAACAAATTTCAGTAAATATATGATTTGGTTCTCCCCCCCCCCCTAACATGGGGTGGAGGGGTGACTTTTCCGAAGGTTTTTGACCCGCTGAATACGAATCCGTTGCCCGATTTTGGCGCTCACCCACCGTTAGGAGTGAGCGTCATGGGAGAGGAGGGGGCAAATCATATATTTACCCAAATTTCTATAGAGAAATATTTAAAACACTTCAAAGTAACCAACTAAAATCAAATTCTAATTTTAATACGTTGTTTCATACAGTACCATGTGCCGTTGGAACTTTCTACAACGAAATTACAAAACAGTGTGAGATGTGTCCTGTAGGAACATACCAAAGTGAATCTGGTCAACTAAAATGCAGTTCTTGTCCAGTGATCGCTGGTCGCCCCAGCGTGACCATTGGTCCTGGTGCTCGAAGTGCCTCGGACTGTAAAGAACGTTGTCCAGCTGGTAAATACTACGACGACAAAGCTGGACTCTGTCGCAGCTGTGGACATGGATTTTATCAGCCTAATGAAGGCAGTTTCTCATGTCTGCTTTGTGGTCTTGGAAAAACAACACGAACTGCTGAAGCAGTATCCCATGAAGAATGTCGAGACGAGTGTGGTTCCGGTCAACAGTTAGCAGTAGAAGGCAAATGTGAAGCTTGTCCACGAGGAACCTACAGAGCACAAGGAGTCCAAGCTTCATGTCAAGCTTGTCCTTTGGGAAGAACAACGCCAAATATGGGTTCTGCAGCTATTGAAGAGTGTTCGCTACCAGTTTGTGAACCCGGATCACATTTGAACACTACTTTGAACGAATGCTTAGAATGTAAAAAAGGAATGTACCAACCTGAAGCTCAACAGACCTTCTGTATACCTTGCCCACCTAATACCAGTACGAAAGGACCTGGAGCGGTACGTTTTCAAAAATAACTTTTTAATAATAATTGTTTTTTTTCAAGTTCAAATTCAAATAAATCTAAATAATAAATAATTCTAAATAATTCCTGAAATTTCTTCAAAAACTTAGTCCAAATTAAAGTTAATTAAATGTCTAGATAAAAACAGACTTACGTTTAATTATAATTATCTCAATACTAATTTTGCAATGTTTAAATATATAACCTCTTAAATTAATTTTGTGCTTTAATTGTAGACCAGTAAAGCTGAATGTACCAATCCATGTGAAATGAATGAAGATGGCATGCACTGTGATCCCAATGCCTATTGTTTATTGATCCCTGAAACGAGCGAATTCAAGTGCGAGTGTAAACCTGGATACAACGGCACAGGAAAAGAATGTACGGATGTTTGTCTAGGATATTGTGACAATAAGGGTGTCTGCTTGAAGGACTCTAGAGGCCAACCGTCGTGTAGATGTATCGGTAGTTTTACCGGTAAACACTGTACCGAGAAGTCTGAATTTTTTTATATTACCGGTGGAATCGCTGCTGGCGTATTATTAATTATCATCGTTGTTCTACTTGTCTGGATGATTTGTGTCAGGTAAGTTCTAAGAAGAAAATAATGAGTCAAAGAAATATACATCAAACGAGATTGTCGAATACTATCTTAAAGTTATATAAAACTCTGCATTTACAAATTAATTTGTTCATTCTATAGAGCATCGAAGAAGAAAGAACCTAAGAAAATGCTCACTCCAGCAACAGATCAAAATGGTTCGCAAGTAAATTTCTATTATGGTGCGCCAACTCCTTATGCTGAATCTATAGCTCCTTCACATCATAGCACTTACGCTCACTATTACGATGATGAAGAAGATGGTTGGGAAATGCCAAATTTCTATAACGAAACTTATATGAAAGGTATGAAATTTACAAATTTTCATTGTTTATGGGTATTTAAAAAAACTTTTTTTAATAACGTATATTATAATTTAATTCTAGAGAGTCTTCATAACGGTAAGATGAACAGTCTTGCCCGGTCAAACGCTAGTATTTATGGAACGAAAGACGATCTCTACGATAGACTGAAACGCCATGCTTATCCGGGAAAGAAAGGTTGGTGTTTCTATCAGCATTACAAATAATAATTAATTAAGGAACTCTTTGAGATATTATTAAAGTAGATGAATAATTGTCCTTCTGTTTTAGACAAAAGTGACAGCGACAGTGAAGGCCAATGAAACAACACAAATACTCTCACGAAGATTGATAAATCCAAAGTACTTCGGAGAATCAACGACGAGTGTTCTACCGAAATACGCGTGATAAACAAACATTTTTAATTCAACTCGGGTGTGTTTGTTTTTTATGAGTCACACGGCTGTCCGTTAGCTGAATAGGACAATATTTTAATGTTGAAAAGTGGTGCGACAGACAGTACACATACTGTTGTAAAATTACATTTAGTTATTGGTAAGACGTACTAAATACTAAAGTGATGATTATCATGCAATCCTTACTTTAGCATAACTACGTCAACTAATAACTTTTTATTACTGAAAAACTAACACAATTCTCATTGCTGTCATTATCACCTAGAATCGAATGTACTTAATCTTTTAATGAACTTGTTAACATTTCTAATTACCGAAAATTCGCGTTATAATTTGAATGATTTGATGAATGAATTTGTAAAAATGAATGAATGAGTGGCCATATAACAGAAATCGAGTCATCTATGATATTTGAATTAAAAACATATGTTTCGCATACAATTAATGTTCATTATATAAAACATTAATTACGAGACATGTATTTTACATTATTTTTGTATTGAAACTTATAGAATGAATTGGTTCTACATTTTCAAATGAAATTTTAAGAATATAGAGGTAGAGTTTCAATACAATGGACCGAAAAATAATAAGATGAACTTGGTTTCTTCAATATTTAAGGTCCGCATGAAAGTCAATTATGTATTTATATCGATTATTTGTACCTATATAACATAATACCAATATTGTTAATGTCTAGTAATTTGTATTTAATGATTAGTAGTGTGACTGAATAGGACACATGTTTGTATTCAAATGTATTGGGGACTTGGCATCTGTATGTTTAGTGTCTGCGAATAGTTCAGTTTTTTATACATATACAAATTTTAGATACTGTTTATTAACTATACATATTTTTACGCGTAAAACAAAGTATCATTGTATATTTGCTCAAGCACCGAGCCTTGTAGATCATATGGATGCCAAATTGTCAATATAAGTTCAACCTGTAAAAGTAATTTTTTATTTTGTTATTATATGAATAAATATATATATGTATGTTTGTACAATAATATGCAAGGAATTATTGAAAATTCATCAGAAAAACGTTTTATACTTGCGGTGAACAAAATTAACTTAGTAACTAACCAGCCATATCTTCAAAAAAATTATTCTATAACATTAATAACAATTTAAATGTGGCTGAACTGTTACTCTTGAAATGTCTTTCTTACTGATATAGTTATTAACAAATTATTTTCATGTAATTAATTATATAAAAAATACAACCACAAAAATTTTACTGTTCATCCGTGAAAAAATCAAAGTACTCCGTTAGTCATCTATGTTCAAATGACGTTTGTCAAAATGTACGAATAAAGTTTTGTTTTTTTTAAATATTGATGATTATTTATTGCACAACATGACTGAATTATGCATCAGTAATTATTTGAAATACAGATATTTCAAACATGAAATATTTCATTTTTTCATAGACAGATAAAACAGGATATTTCGAAATATTAATTATTGATATTAATCATGTTTTTTATCGCAAAAATGCATTACATTTCAAAAAAGATATATTTTTATAGTTTCATATTTATATTTAATACTTATTCGATATTTTTTATAACATTTTCTTAACTTAAATTTATGTGTGATTTATTATGTTTAAAGTGGATCATTTTGAATGTTATATTTTCATTCTCAACACTTGCAAATAGCATATCAATTAAACAACGTGCATTGTTAAAAATATGACGCAAAATTTGAAATAAAATTCGAGTTGTAATAATTTAATAAAATTTTTTGATACATTTATTTATATCTGGGCTTATTTTTAAATTAAAGTTAATAAAAAACAAATTTCAAGGATCTTTAATCTAAAATAATAACAACTTCCTCTAAAATGATTTGAGCAAAATTGTTTTTTTTTTGTTGTAATTATTTGTTGTGCTTTTGTCTTTTATACTGAAATGCGAGTAGAATATATATTTTTACCGTGTAAAGTATTAATTTTATGAAAATGTTAACATTTTACGTCCTTAAAAGTTTAAATAATATACTATATATTTAAATATTTTCTGAAAACTTGAATTGAGTTATTTTAACATACATATAATACATATTATATTTTTTTTCATATATATAGATACACATAAACAATAATAAAACAGTATGTTTTTAAACATTATCAGACATTTTCTGTTCGTGTATAGTTCATATATGTGGGAATCAAAAGAGGAATTTTATGGGTTCCCGCCACAAATTTAAACATACCGCTGTGTGACCAATCGGGAGCGAGTATGTCTAATTTCGCGCGGGACAAAGTCGTCATCACAAAAATCAATTGATAGTAGAAATTTAGATTTTATGCGAATGTGACGCGACGGATCCAGTTATATTTCTACCAGTAGCCATTTTATTAATATAATTTATTTTGTCAGTTAAACGCGACGTTTGTTTTTATTTCAAAATAAAATGCTTAATTGTTAAGTTATACATCAAAATTAATCATATTTTAATTTACAAAAAAATTAAATAAAATATATGTTTATTAATTAAACCTTAAAAATGAATTTTTTTTCAAATTTCTTTTATAAACATTATTTTGTGAATTTAAAGAATTTTTAAAACGAAGCACTTATATTAAAACGTTTTAAAAATGTTGACAAAACGTTTTAAATTACTACACTAACTTTTGTAAATGTTTCTATTTACAAATCCATTATATTATTGTTATACTCTAAATACAATGTTTATATAATGATAATACATTTTTCATTTTTGTGTGCGTTGAGAAAAGTAAGCGGCAACGGTTGATTTCCAATAAGTAACCGTTACTTAAAATCAGAATGTAATTGCTCACTTAAAACAGAATAACAGTTCTTCCTTCAACCAGCACTGAGAACTCAGTGAAAAGCAACTCCCTTCCTCCTCAAAGTTATATAAAACTATTGCCTGACATGAAAAATTATTTTTGACATTTTGATTTTTATCATGTTTTAATTTATAAACCGATTAAACTAGTCCGATATTTTTAAGTTGTCTGATAACCGTAAATTCATCGTTTTTTTAAAAGCAATTACATATTTTTAATAAATTCTGGTTTATGTCATTTTAATAAAACAAATTTTCTTTATTTTCTAAGAAAATTAATTGATATTGAATAATAATAATTGAATATGTAACATAATAATTAAATTAAAATTTTACAAACTTCAATTTGAAGTAATGCATAAGTTGTAATAAAGATACCATTTTAAATGAAGCAGATATTATCAACAAGAGCCACACGTTCTTTTCTTCATATGGCGAACGTTGACATCAAAACATAAGTAAAGGTTCTCATTAATTTTACTTTGTTCAGAAATATCATACTTCAAACAGAATCGATGGAATGTTTTTATTACACGACAAATTTAATACGAAAACTTTATAACTATATAGTAGATTTTAAAAGTATTTATGAATAAATTAAATTATTACTAGGAAAAAATGTAATTGTAAATTTTAGTTATGTATGTTCAATAATAATTAAACTAATAAAGGAACAGTTAATTGATTCAAACAATATTGCTAATCCATTATAAAATGGCTGTATTTTGTCAATTAACTTGATACATATATTATATTTCATAAGTAAACCTGCCAAAACCATCGAGAGCTGACGAAATAATCTTACCGTACATAATTTTACATATAATATCATTTACATATATGTAACATCACACGTACAATATTTCACCACTCCGTCGCTTTCAAAAGATCAACAACAAATCAACATGAACATGAAGATCAACATAATAAAAATGTACGTCCTTTGATATAAAATTGAAACAAACGTCGTTTATATCCTCGTGGAATTTACATTTTACATCAACAACTAACCCGTATATAAATTACGTACTTGACGATGACGCAAGTACATAAGTACATAACAACAATCGAATTAAAAAAATAGCATATTCATTATGTGCTTATTGAAAACGTTTGTCCTAAAAAAATAACAATCGTAAATGTCCTAGAAGCAGTGATTACAAACGTTATCTCAAGTTTCCCAAGTAAAATGTAACGATTCAACCGAGTCGTGGCGTTTTGGACAACGCTATTTCTTATCGATTCATTTCACTTATTTCCACGTAAAGCTACATTTTATATATTCTAGCATCCTCAAACATGAGATTCCTAAATGTTGAAACATGTAACAACAGAATCCTAGGAATACTTTTTCTTTATCAACTTTGGATGAAAAAGGGTGCGAGTCGAAAGAGCTGAAAAATAAGGTCCTCGTACTATATTACAGCACGTCGAGCTTAAAAAGTTCAACTGAAGGATTAATTTCGACAAGCTTTTCGAAACTTAATCTTCTTTTTTTTCAGTTACTCTGTCGGAAGTCCCAAACTTGATGATGCTGTGGTTAACATTGAGTTTTCTTATGTCAAGTCCATCCAACATTCAGTTCTAATCCAGGTTCTTTCGAGAACTATTTATTATTGAATATATTGGGTCTTGAATTGAGTCTCATAATCTGAACCTCTGCAAAGATTCAGAGACTCGATTCCCTAGTTAGGAGATTACATACATGGAACCACTAACTAAGTGACTTCAACTTATGCCCGTTAATAATGTAATGAAAGACATTTTGTTATTACAATCATATCAACATGTTCATATGTAAGTCGTGCAGTTGTCGTGTTGGCGTAGATTATTTTATATCGTTATATAATGTCGTAAGTTATCGTTGACTAAAATTCACAGTGAAGTTTCAAAGTATGCATTAAACACCCGCAAGAATAAAATCAATCGTCAACTTCGCAATTCAAAATTGTCGCCATGCCTATCACCTCGTATCCGATTGTACTGATAATCATATGAATAACTTGACTTGACCATTTGTACTACAACAATTGAACGTTATGGCTTCGCTCCTTAAACAATGATCCCTCTGTCTCTCTTTCGCTTTTCATTTAATCATTTTATTGCTGACAATAATTTACCGTTGAATTGAATGAATAGAGAGAGATTAAATCATGTTTACACAAATTTGATGAAATCGATGTTGACTATTGAGTAATTAGTGATAGACTTCGTCTGATTGATAGCTGATCTCTGATTCTTATGGTTTAAATGAATATTTGTATTCAGTAAATTCAACATCGTTTTTAATTATAGTTTTATAAAAATATATAACGGCATATGTTTTTTATTGAATCCGGTACCTTGACTCAAAGGTCCTATAAAAATATTTTGCGAACATAATTTCCTATAAAATATATGAGTCACGCAAAAGTCTATAAAAATACAATTCACACTCTAAAATATTCATACGCTTGTAATTAAATGAACACATATATACAAAATATATATTTTATGAGAGTGTAGATGGATGTTTTGGTATAATGATATTTATGATATCCAGGTAATGACTTTGACGAAAAATTACGTATTTCTTTTTCTGATTTTTCATTAATGTGAAAAATGATTGTATTTTGGAAAAGTGCATTTTTTGTAATTAACAAAGTTGAGCAGGTCTCAAACGATCACACTCATAACAGTATGAATCTATAATATTCGAATTTCATTTAATCTTTAAATAATAATTAAAATAATATATTGTTTAACGATGAAGAAACAAGTTTTATAAAGGCAGTCCTTCGGATTTTCAACTCAAAATAATTTTTTTTTTTCAAGTTAAACATGATATTTCATTTCACTCTGAAAAACAAACTATCTTAATAATAGCTTTCTTGATTATTAACATGTTTTGTTTTTGAATGAGGTAAAAACTTCTTTCAATATCGTTCCATTTTTGATTTTATATATAGCAAATAATTATTGATATTAGTAATTATATTCTCAAACAATATTATAATCATAACAGTACCTTTCTTCATGTGTAACAAGTCGTGTAATTTATTATTGTATTGTTTAAGTGTTGACATGAATTTTTATTATCGTCGAACAGTTGTAATTTATGATAGTTACGTTAATATAGTTTCTCTCATGTTTATAATCATGCACAATTTTTTGAGCAAAAACGTAATATTTTTACAATATAGAAATTGCCGTTGTGATAGATAGTTATAATAATTATTGTTACAATATTAATGATAAATTATAAATGATTTATTCTCGAGCCAATATAACGAATGTAAAGTTATAACGGAAGACTGATTGGAAATCCTATAAACCTCAAAAAATATCATTTAAAGTCATTTTTTATTTGAATTAATATTTGTCACAGTAGTCATTCTGTTGCAAATATTAACTTCATACTTCATTAGAGTTATCATTACTATAATGATGCTCAGCAGCTACTAAATCCCTTGTTTGTATATCAACAATAAATAAAGAGATTCTTTTCAATTTATTCTATAAAAACCAATAGTTTTTGATACCAATACTTTGTGTTGAATTTATATTCGTGTCAATATTTGAAATTAAATTAAGATATACACGATTTATCTATATTACTGGGTGTTACATTCTGTATATGCTCGTTTGAAATACATTAAATTAATACTGAAACAAATACAACATTTTTATCGATTTGGACTATTTTATTATATTGTCTTCTGGACGTTTTATATTGCTGTTTGCCTAATACATTACTTCAAGTTTCTTTTAAAAAATTGAAAAATATCAACTATTCAAGTAATCATATACATTAATTAATATATATGAATACTTTTATAATGAGGATAAACATGATTACGTGGTCTAATTATTTCATTTTTAATTGTTCGATTATTTCCTAGTACACGAATTTAATTTATATGATGTTTACAAATATAATATTATGAAATATCAACGCTCAATTGATAACAAACATATATCCATAACAAGGAATTTGATATAATTTTAATGCTTTCCAAATTAACTCATCATTTGTAACATTTAGTATTATAAATTCTGCATTTTCCATTTTATTAACTCTCTTATACCAACATGGATTTCTTCACGCCTTCCAAATCACATAAACATGAGCCATGTAACATTAAAACATTAATTTAAATGCTATGTTTATTTCATAAATTCTTTGTTTGATATATTTTGTGAAACATAACAATGAAAAATAATGTTATTGTCTATTTCTATAAGAAATTTCATATTTTATCACCTGAATTCGGATTACCAGTTGAATATTTTATGATTCTTTTATTGTTTCGTATTCATACTAAACATGATGTTAACACAACAAACTGTACTTCGTCACGAAAGAAATACAAAATCGAAAACCATCTCCACTTCCACATGTTGAAATCCGAATTCTGTGCATTATGGAACCTTAACGATTCGAGTATATTCTGTAGGCCTGATATTTCAAGCACAGTTGCCTTACATCTGCAATATGATAAATCATACCCCTAAAATGATACATTTCAAAACGCACGATTAAAACCAAATTTGTTCACTCTCAAATCGAAATGATAACGAAACAAAGTCGTCATTTCAGTATTTACTTTTCGAAACCTGAACCTATTTAGCTGTCTTCATATACCTAGAACGAACCTTTAAAGCTGTATAAAAAATATATTGTAAGCGAAATAACCACAATGGATTTGTTTGAGTGCATTTATCCGAATAATAATTGATTTGTCGTATGAGTGAATGAATGATATGATCAGTGACTTTTGTATACTAAGTATACACAACACTATGTTCCTTAACATATAATTGTACTTCGATGATTTGTAATTTTTTGTCTTGGAATGACGACTTAGAAGCGGTTCTCTTGAGGACAAACAAGCTTTTGAACGAACCGAGGTACTTCGTGTGACTTTGAACTTAAGTGATGTCTCATGTTGATCATGATGACATGCAGTTACGTTTGTGTACTCGTGCATTTGAATAAAACAAAATGTATGCATCTGTATGCTCACAACTCATCTTCAACGATCTTTACTCGTGTCCTACGGTTTAATATACTTATATCTATGTTTTATAAGCATGATAATTGCTTCCTTTTAACATTAATCATGCAGTTGAGTACAACTATATCATTTACTGGCTTGGACATCTATTGGAATTGTAATTAATATTATTTTGCTTAAGTTTACTGTATAATGAACGTCGCTTATACAATAACAACAATGCTTCCCATTATATTTGTTAACAAAAAATTACGTGGAAAATTCATACTTCAACTGGAACAAAAATTCAACGATTTATAATGGATTATAAAAATTAATATTTAACAATATCATCTTGTACATATTCCAGACAATGTAACAAAGCTTTCATGTACATTGAATGTAACTTGAATCATTAAATACAATTATTCAAAAATGGATCATTTAGGAAATATGATTGTACAATCGTGATAATAAACTTCGCGGTTCTTTTTTTCGAGTAATAACAAAGTATTTCGTAACAATGCAAACAATTTTCTTTATCATCGTTCCTCGTCAAAGTTTGTTACAAAAATTTTGCAAAATATCACAAATGTAATTCGTAGCAAAATGAGATTCAAAATGTTGTCATTATTCTGTGTTGCAGTTCACGCGTTTACACTACAGTCTGATGTCGTCAGTGTGCACAGATTTTTTTGTATAAAAACGTGTATCTTATTATTCAGGTACGAAGCTCAATGTTTTCTGTTCATTTAACCATCGCTTTCTGAATAATATAGATTATTATAATTCTTTATGTTATGTTTAGCTGTTAAAATATACGAAGTGTCCGAAAAATACTGAAGTCATAAAATATCTCGAGAAGAACACTTGAAATGAAATGTAAGAGAATATATTTCGAATATTATTTGTAGTCATAATATCCGCATTAAAATAAAGGTTGTTTAAAATTCTGCAATTGTCTCTTACCATTTTCTACGGATTTTCTAGAAAAAGGGTTCGATTATATAGGATGAAAATGATCTCTGGAAAATATTCAACTTTTATTCTGTTCATTTTTCATGTTCGACAGTTATTTCTTGACATATGATTGAATATCACAAATCCTTCCATATTTCAAGTTAGCGAAGTTCAATCCACAATAACTTTTTAGACATCGTTTTTTCGAAAAATGCTCGGATTAAAAGTTTCGTTTTGTAGTTTGTGAAATTTCTACCAACAAAGAAAGCTATAATTATATTTGAAATTAAAAAGTCAAAAGCTATCCTAAAGAAAGTTAAGGATGGCTCTAGTTTTAGCGCCATTAAATAGATTTTAAAAACATTACTAAACATTTATTTTTGTATTCGAGGTATTTTATGATTTCAGAATTTTTTGGTTTCTCTGTATATGTATGTCTAACAAAAGCTATAGTTATATTTTTTGCTCTGTAATATTGTTATCTGATCGAATCTAAACTTTATAATTAAATTCTAAGCCAATAATTAAATGAATATGCAATCAAGCATAGACGAGATTTCGTAGATGCCATTATAAAAATTTTGATTAACATTATATGTTATTGGAAACGGTTGGTTTTTCTTTTTCAATGCGGAGCGTAATTTCATTTACTTCGCCAGTGAAATTGTTCTTTTGGATTAACATTTTTCGTTTTAGGAATTGTTTCTCAAGCTCAGTAGTGTAACATTTTGTGCTTTTTTATGGAAATGTAGAAAATTTAAATTTTTACTGTTTTAGTAATAAATTATGTTAAAAAACTTTCGTATTATGGTATTAATGATATTAGAATAGTGATAGTCTTCATAAATATTAATAAAATCCACGTTCATCCCAACGTAATTATGTCTCATACAATGAAATTAAATTCAAACATGTTTCCATGTATATAATTTCATCTCATTTCAGTCAGCAATAATAGGTTAGAACTTATGTAAGTTAACAAATTTCTTCTGTGCTTTTTATAATGTAAAACGATCTTGAAACATTCAGTTTCAAGCAAAATATCGATTAAAGCAAAATATTTTGATTTGGCCAAAAAATATTTGTTTACTTATTTTATCATTAAAGGATTGCTTCCCTAATCCCATAATACAAATTTTTTTAAATTGCCAAATTTAATATATTTCTTAAATAAATATACTCAGCTCATAAAATTTAATATTCTGCAAAAAATATAATAGTATGTATATGAATATAAGAATACACTTCTGGGCTTGTAAACATTATCCAAAGTATAGCAATAATACATTATCTAAATAGAGTTATATTATTAAAAAGTTAGTCTAGAAAAGACTCTTTGATTAACCTTAAATGAATCTGTTTATATGTACTGGTTAAAATAACTGTTTGTAGTGAAGAATCGGCAGATTTATGGTTGAATTTCGTATAGTCATCAATATCTTGAGGCGTAAATATAATTGAAAATGGTTGTTTGAAGCAAGTAAAATATTTATCTCATGCAAAACCACAGCTTGAAAATCGAAGACTTTTTTCGTATTTTTTAATAGAACTAAATCCGACCTGGTCATAGCATCAGTATTTATTAGATCATTCTTTATGATTCCAGAAAGGAACTTGACTGTCATCGCCTTTGTACTTATGCTGTTAACTTATTCTTTTTAAACGTTGATGCTTATCCCAAATTCACAGCTTAATTTTTGGATGTCAGAATTGTGACAAACTCTAAAAAAAAGTATGAAAGCATAAATAATTTATCAAAACTATATTTTGTTTTCTTGTTGTTTTCATAAAAAGTATATTTAAAACATTTTGTAAATCGATTAAGTTTGTGGAAATAAATAGAAATTACCTTCGTAATTTACCATGCCGTCGCCATCGAGATCCGCTTCTTTTATCATATCATCAACTTCTTCATCCGACAACTTTTCTCCCAAATTTGTCATCACATGACGCAACTCAACCGACGATATCATACCATCGTTGTTTTTATCGAATACTCTGAAAAGTTTTGCACAGTTATTATTTGGAAGCTAAATTGCAGCGATGATGAATATTTAATCATTCAATTTTTTATGAACGTGCTCTGTAAAAGTCAACTTGCAAACCTCAGTAGATTTCACCAACGTATGAGTAAGAGAAATTCTCACTGACTGTGAATTTTGTAAACTAAGTTAATAATTCAAATTAGAACTACAAAGCAGGTATATATCAAGTTGAAGATAAAAGTTTGGGTTTAGATTTTACAGAGCAAAAATAACTCAAGAGCAAGAATAACTGTAATTTCGTGTTAAAAAATGATGTTCTTTGTCCACAAAAATGGGTTATAGAAATAATAATTCGTCATAATAAAGATATTTGCGTTCTTACAATAGTTTAACAAATATGTGATTTTCAATCATTATTTTTCAAGGCTAGTTTATAATATAAAAAACAAAACGATATTAATGAAATGAAAAAAATGTGATAAACCATAGAATATCATTAATTCTTTATTGTTAGTATACAATATATTTTGTTGTATAACATTATCGTATGATACAACACTTTAATATTCCATATTTTTAATTAGTTCAAGCTATTTCAATTTTTTATTTGTTAAACTGCTCTCATCAAACATCCATCAATTATAATTAATTAAGTAAGAAAATGTGAAAACAAGTTGCCTTGAATACTTGGCATTGTCTTTTACCTGAAAGCTTCGCGAAGCTCATCTTCGCCTTCTGCACCTTTCATCTTTTTTGACATCATTTGCAAAAACTCGTTGAACTCGATGGTTCCATTACCATCCTGATCCACCTCGTTAACCATGTCACGTAGCTCTGTTTCTGTAAAATTAACAATTTGATGTCACTATACAAGCGAGCATGAAGTTGAATGTTCCATTGATGCAGCACTTTTAATATTATTGCTCATACATAGAAAGCAAAAATAAAATAATTCTGTAGCGGTCATATTATGATCAAAAATAATTCCAAAAATAAAATTGTATATCAAGCTCGATTACAATTACAATTTACAATAAATAAAGTATCAATTATAAAGTGTTTCGTTTTGGATCTCACCTGTTTATGTGTTAATAAACAAAATCGTTTGCCACTTCAAGAAACTTTAATTGTTAGCCATTAAAATCCATTGAAATGTCAGATAATTTTATTCATTAACATATTTTATTATTTGTTTATAAAAATAATGACATTTGAAAATCAAATTTGAAAATGACATGTGTTCGATTTGATTTCTGGTAGAAGAGTAGATTCATATTTAAGAGAACATATGTAAACGTAATACTTTCTGAGTAGTGGAGATATATGAGCATGTTAGTAATCGAAATTACTTATTTGAGAGATTTTGAAATCTAGGTTGTTAGACCAGTGTTTATTTCCGGTTTAACAGATGGACTGCCGCAAGCTATGTCATTTGGCGATAGTAAATTAGGTAATATATCTTGATGGTTTCATCACACACACTTATAACACGATGAATTTACAAATCCAATTGAAAAATAAACTTTAGATTACTCATTCTACCACAAAAATTGAATATTTTATTCTGGTATAGATAAACATATAAAACATACTATAAATAAAAATAAGTAAATCAAATATTTATATATACATTTGCTTTCAATTTGTTTGAAAATAAATATTTAATTACGATTGGGTACGTCGTTTCAGAGATGAATAATTTTTTAACAACGATGCTAAATAAGAATATCTAGAATAGATAGTTGCGAATACTCGACTCGGTGAAATTTAAATAGCAGAGACTCTAAACCATATTCACCTGATGGCCTTTGTCCCAGAGACCGCATGACAACCCCTAATTCTGCCATTGTGATAGTTCCATCTTCATCTTTGTCGAATAGCATGAAAGCTTCCTTAAATTCTGCAAAAATTCCTTTTCATGAATTAATGTTAACAATAAAATTAACTATATTTATGCAAATAAATTAATCACCATTTGCATAAATAAATAGTCGATTAATACAATTTCAAAATAAACAAGAAACAAGACAATTAAAATTCGATTGGTTGAATTAATTTATAAAAGTAAATATTAAATAATACATAGCATTCCGTAATGATACACTGAAAAATAGTATAATCAGATACGGCAAATAGATCTCAATATAATATAACTGTACAATTAGTCGACTTTTGATAAACGTTTTGCAATCATTTCAAATGATCATTTTAGATATTATTTTAAATTAATCATTTTTAACAGTCGTAAACATTTTACAGATTTCCAAGATAAAACATCTGTAGACATGATGTTAAAAGATAAATTGGCAGTGTGACGTAATAATCTTGATATACATCTGAAACAGCGACGACATTTCAAAGCAATGTGTATTTTGCTTTTTCAAGCAAACAATTTTTATTTGAAACATTTGTTTGTAAGTATTAAAAATGTATGTGCAGTCATTGTATATCATCTACCTCTTTGGAATTACTTCTTTCTAAAAGTATAACGATTCATGTCGCGATAGCTTTAATCAATAAAACAATTATAATTATATTTATCAACTCGTTTAAGCATAATTTTGTGTTAGCATGCAAATGAAAAAAAAAAGAAGTACTTCGTTAAGAATGAATTTCATTTTGGTTCAAAATTCTATGATTGTCGTATTTTAGATATTACACACCAACTGTTAAACTTATGACAAGTTAAGCGTTACTCGTAGACGTATTTTTTTCTAAATCGTGAACATATTGTTATGACATTATGTCCAAAAGTTCCGTTTGTGCTACATAACGTGTATGATGTGACAAAGCGAAACAATTAATCTTCAAGCTCTTCTCGCTGTTAGCAGAGTTATACCAAAAACAAAGCTTTCATTTGTGTTGATTTCAAAAATCAATCGCAAATCTGTCACATTTACATATTTTTCTAGCTCTCAAACGAGTGAAATATTTGATTTCGCTTGAAAAACAACGTTTAAATAACTTTCCTCGCGAGCACAAAAGCACATTACTGGAGAATTTAAATCTTTTTTATTCTTGTGATCAGTTATTTGCGACTACTTGTTTTACAAACGTGCTTCAACATGAAACACTGCAGAGAATCGTTTCAAAATAAAACACAAAACATTGTCGAAGCACACCTTTGTGCGTTTAGAGGTTTTCTTTTTCAACCATTTGAAATGTCCATTGTCCAATGCTATCCTATCATTTCAATGATCGAAATGCTTTTTTTATTGTAAGGATATAAATCGCAGCGTTTTATGCTCTAAGAGAGCACTGACGGTTTACTCTATATTGACGGAAGTATAGTAGTTAGGAGAGGAAATTATGTTCTAGGAAAGATAATCTACGTTTCTTCCTATGATCTGGAATTGAACGTTTATATCTCCGGAAGATATGTGCAATGTCAAAATTAAAAATATGATCAATCTTGAACGGCTTTTCTTTAAACATGGGTTGTAATATTCATCGGTACGGAAAAAACCTAATTAGAAAAATGAGTTTGCTCAACAAATAAACTGAGAGAAATTGTTCATAAAATATTGCTGTTTAAAATAGAATTGGACACGTAGGATTAAATATAAAAATGCAGTTCCTCTTTAATTTTTACTATGCAGATGAACAATTTTACTTTACATTGAGAAAGTTAATGTTTCGCTTTTTAATGTTGTAAGTTGACATTTATTTTGATTTCGAATATATAATATGTACGAGTAATTAAGATAAGCAGAATTTAGTTTATATTTAAAAGAATTTATTTGTTTTGTCCAATTAGACATTTAGTTCTAAAGTCCAATTAATTTGACTGTCTGAATTTGGTTAATTAGCCCAAAAAATTAGTTGATCTTAAACTAAAACTTAGATGATTACATCAATATATCATGGTGAAAACCAATCATCTGGCTTAGGTAAAAATCAATTTAGTTAAGCTTACTAAAACTACATTGATTTAGTTTTCATTTTGCTGATCAGAAATATAGTTATAAAATTAATGTAAATTTGAAAAAAAAAATTATATTGTGCATCATAAGTTTTTCAGAACAAATGCACATTATATTTTTTATGGGCATTGAGCCGTGGTTCTAATGATTATGGTTCATACAAGATACCTCTATAATACTATGCAACCAGTAAAGGAAAATGTTCATAACTGTATATTACTCATAAAAAGTTTACTAAAAGACGCGGCAATAATTCATAAAAACAATGAATTTTAGAGAATGTATATAATTTTTTAAGCGTAGAGGATAATAAATCTAGGTTGGATTATGATAAATGAACAAAACACATTTTATTTATAGATCTTAATAATATGAGTTTAATGTTATAACAAAATGAGTTGTTTATATAACTAAATCATTTGGCATGTAAAACCAAGTTATTTAAAAATAAATTATTTATGCTCAATTTTCAAGATAAATAAGAAAGATGTTTTTTATTGTTATTAGTTTCAATATTAATATGGATTAATTGGATAAAAATTATAAAGGAAAAGTCTTATTCAGCATTCAAACGACATCTTTTAAACATTGAAATGTCATGACTAAATTAAATTTAATTCAGATTCATAAAAAATATAAATCCTTTCTTTATTTATCTTATTTTCACAGATATTTCATTTATAAATTGCATCCAGATCACTACAGCTTGTTTACGATTTTCATGATTAATTCTCATGAATTATATAATTTTTATGAAATCATATTCCACTTTCAAAAATAAATTTTATATATAATAAGATGGATACTTGAATAAATACATAAACAAATGAAAAATGATGAAACAAATATACTATTAAAATATTTAATGTCGTATAAAAGCTAATAATATTATATTAAAAAAGAGGCCAATCACTATAATAACAATTTCAATTAAATTGTTTTTCTTATGCGCGCTATAAAAATGGATTCAACTGTTTGCAACAGAGTAAAATAGCATTTTTCTTAATTGGACGATTTAATGCTTAACTTGAAAAGTGTTTATCGCAAAATAGTTCTAAAACTGTGACTCTACCTCACTTGTAAGGAAAAGTATAGTACTTAACTTGTGGGAAAAGTGTTGATTTTACACGATTTTTTATATAAACACGCTATGCTATTTTTTCAAACTCAGTAATGGAATTACCTATTTTTTCCACTAGTGAGATATTATGATATTTCTAATTTATTATTATTTCAAATAAATAAAAAAAAATATGATGTTGATGATTATTATTATTCAACAATCATGTTTCATACAAAATAAAATTGAGCCAAACTTTTAATAATTTTAAGTAAGTTGCAATAATTAAATTATAGTGACAAACAGACAAAGAAAGTATTAGCAAAAGAAATTTATCATAAATACCCAATTTGTAAAAATTAAAAAGATAATTATACTTTCTCTAAGTTATAATCTCATTATTGCTTTTGTTTGTCACTATAATAATTGACCGTTTGAGAAATTAATTAAATATCTGTATTCTAACATTTCGAACAAAAAATAATGATAAATTTGTTTTGGAACAATCAATTATTTAAATTTATATTTATTTAACTGAAGAGTGTCATTACTTCAATTCAATAAAAACATTCTTTTTATTCTTCATTTGAAGAGTATTTTCATTTATAGACAAAAAGTTTATAAATAAAATTGCTTTTAATAAAAAGGCGTACAAAATTTTGTTCATTAAATTATATATAATTTTAATATGAAGACAATAAAATTAAAAAATGTCAA
>JABFQD010000430.1:0-26632 GCA_022817045.1 Psix sp. ZL-2020
AATTTATATTTCAATTTTTTATATAATATATATTACATGAAAATTAAGTTTATATTTAATAAAAAAAGTAAAATATATATTATGTAAAAATTAATTAATTGTATTATACTAAAAAAATTGAATAAATTTGTCATGAAATTTGTGATAAATAATATTAATATTTACAGAAAGCATTTATTCAGACATATACCATTAGTATAAAAGATTATAAAGAATGTATAAGAAAAGCTCTGACAAATATCATGACCGTTCAAGTTCAACATCAGTTTTCTGCTACCGGTAAATCGTCATCTGGAAAGTCAAAGTGAAATTCTTCAGTTACCGAAGTGTACCAAATACTTAAAGGTAGAATTGTATTTTAAAATTTAGATCAAAGATACTGCTTTAAAATATTGATTATATATTTTTTGTATTCGTATTAACTTTTCAATTGATTGTTATAATTATTTCAGATCTACTTATGAACAAATATGAGGTTACAGCCGAACTAATTTTGACGTATGCAGCAGATGGTTTATTGGAGTCAACGGTAGGGACTTCAGTAAGTCGAAAAAAGGTCCAAGCAAACAACCAACTGCGGACACCTGAGTTGCATTGCATTTAAATGCCTTTCATCATTTTTTATTGCGTTATTTTGATATTCATTTTTTGTGTAATGTAACACAAATGTAACACAAATGGACTAAGTTGTTTTTTGTTCAATCTAAGCGCCTGTTACACATTGTGTTGTTTTAAATATTTGCCTATTAAACCATGATTAGATTTGATTACATTTTGTAAAAATTATCATTTGTCTCAAAAGTTGAATGTGTTTTTATGTTACAATTCTATAATAAATCTTTATTCTATATTCACCGAGTAACATTTATATTGTTTCAATAAAACAATTTGTTATCATGTAATTTATTCCAAATTTATTTAAATCCTCTATAATTAGGCACGATATAGACGAACTTTATATTAAAGATAGCAACCAACGTTGGATAAACCATCATCTCTAACGTTCTACAATACCGGTAATCATTGTTGATCCAACGTTTTAAAATTATCGATAATTAACATTAGATCTGCGTTAGCCTTCAACGTTGCATAAACGAGGATAACCAACGTTTTACCAACACCTGTCATCGACGTTTGTTCAACGTTGACGAATAATCTCGGAGTGACCTCGTTAATTTACAGTTCAAATGACTTTATGTCTTACGTTTTTTACTGTACCGATTGTAACATACCGTTGAAAGATCTAATTCCTATCACAGCATTAAAGAAAAATGATTCTGCTAATTGTGAGAAATGCGAAAAGTTTTACAAATTATCTACGGTTTCTTCAAACTATTTCCTTTCTCTCGATACACCAATTGCGCATTCTCCTGCAAAATGAAGATATCGCAAATTCATTACAAATGCACTAAAAACAATCGCTTTTAGAAGACGCCGATGAAAATAAAATTATTAGAGATATTCAAGATGGTGATAGGTATCTTACAAATGATTTGGTTAAGGCGCACAAGGAAAATAATAATGTCGTCGTTTCGTTAAATGTTAACACAGACGGTGGAGCAATGTTCAATTGTACCGAAAAAAGTTTATGGGCAATTCAAATGACTTTGAACGAACTGCTGTTCAAAATACGTTTTTAAACATTAATTTTGGCCGCACTATGGTATACATTTATTGAACCTACACCAGTCCTTATGAACATGTATTTAAAGTCCTTTATCGATTCAATAAAAAAATTAAGCTCCAATGGAATCACTATTGTTTATAGCAGCGCCAGAAGAGTAACATACTTCTTTTTTATTATGTGTTGCGTAGTAGATTCTGTTGCGCGAGCGGTTATGCAAATCCGAATAGCATACAATGGATATTTTTGTTGTAGCTGGTGTTACATCGAGGGTAAATGCGTCAAAAAACGGGGAAATATGAATTAACAAAACACAAAACTCCGATACGAAGTCACAACGAATATCTTAAAGATGTAGAGAATTTGGAAAAACGCTTGTAGAACAATCAAAGTACTAGGAAACGTAGAAATAGAGTCACTACTATTCGAGGTGTAAAAGTCCCTTCTGAAATGAGTAAACTCCCACACTTTGATTGTGTTTTGGCGTACAATTCAGAATATATGCATAATATCCTCTTAGGTGGAACTCGACAATTATAGATATATTAGTCAAAATATTGTTTATTACCTGAACAAAAAGTTTTTTTAAATAAAAGATTAACAAAGTTGACTCCGACTAAAGAAATTCATTGGCATCCGAATAATTTATTTAAAAGAAAAAAATGGAAAGTATCTGATTGGGAGTACAGGTTAATCTTTAATAGTATTTCGTGTCTAAACGGAATTGTGGATGATGAAAAACTGGCTTCGTACTCATTATTTGTTAAAGGCGTTTGCTATATACTATCACAAGAAATAATCGAATACATGTTATTAACCGCTGAATACAATTTTCTTCAATTCATCTTCAACTGTCAACGATTTTATGGTAAAAAATTTATCACATTCAATGTTTATATTGCCGGTCATCTTGTTCAAAGCGTTCGTTCAAATGGGCCATTATTTACAACATCTGCTTTCCCATTCGAAAGTAATATTGGATTCATGAAAAAAAGTATCCGGCCCTATAGCTGTTGTTAATCAAATAGCAAACAAAACTTTAGAACTTAATAAACTACAAAAAAGACTCCATGACACTGACGACTCGAAACCATGCTGACAATTTTGTAAAAATTTGTTTCAACGTAGAAAACTGTCAACTTCTACTATTCGTACAGAAGAAGGTGTTTTCTTGGCTGATCAACGTGACAATCAAAAATGTGTATTTACAATAAGTATATGTTTCACGGTACTTTGTACGACCGGCCAAGAAAAAGTAACGACACATTTGTACAATTGACAGACGGTTCAATTGCGCAAATACCACATTTTTTCGTACAAAATAAACAACGTTTTGCTTATATTTTTATAGTGCACGTTGAATCAAACGCCGAAATTATTAACGTAGATCATATTTATAAAATTATTAGAAAAGAAGAAAATATAATTATTATTCCTATTACTGACATTAAATTAAAAGTTGTTTTTCTTAGTATTGTCGACGAAAATCAATGTAATTATATTTGTGTACCTCCGAGCAGAATATTACTATTTTAATTTTTTTACAACAAAAGTTGGTTATTTTTAAAAGTATTAATAAATGAAATATACAACTCAGTCGAAAAATGTTTTTAAAATCCCTCTTTTCAAAATTTATTAGAACAACAATAAGCAAAATGCATTTTTTTATATTATAAGTAAAATATTTGATTTTTGCAGATTTATTTAGTTATAATGGTTCGAATAAGTGTAATTCATTGAGTTTCATTGTCAATCATGGAGAATCTTCCATGACAATTCCTGTTTCAATATCATGGCGATTCATAACTAATCATTGCTAACTTCACGTGACTTTTCATTTTTCTACCACGAAATATCTGTTTCAAATCTCATAAATTTTCATCCAAGAACCACATTCTTCTATGAACTACTATAAATCCTTAACCAGAACTAGTGCCGGAGACTTTTTTGGAAGTCGCCGAGTACTTTGAACATAACTATATCCGAGCAAACCTGCTCAAGAAAGACATTCGGCAACTCCGCCGAGGTACACTCCTGAGCTATGAAATATGTGCGATGCTGTCCTTCAAAATTTATCAAGAACAAACAATGTCTGAAGGATGGCACAATAGATTCGCCGTCGTTGTATAGGTAAAGACCACCTACTCTTTATACGTTTCTCCCTAAGCTGCAAAAAGAGCCGGGAGATACGGAAACCATGTTTTGCGAATTAGATCTGGGTCGAAAAATTAAGAGAGGTGAAACTTTTGCTAGAATTAAGACTGAAGAAAGAATTTAAAACCTTGTAAGGAACTACGAAGTCAAAAAAAAAAGAAATTAAATCACCAAATATCTTTAGGCAGTTAGTCATAACATTCAGTTCTGAAAATTAAAATATAAGAAAAAAAATAAATTTTAAAACTGTATTGGAATTATATGCTTGGAAAATAAAGACTAGATAAAATTTTTTGGTAAAAGTAGAATGGAAAAAGTGTCCCATACCTTCAAATATTGAAAAATTAAATTTTGATTTTAAAAAATATATAATCGAGAAGAAAAAAAAACTGAAGTGATGTCTTGGTTTGTAAAAAAGTGGCATGAAAGAGCTGTTTCAAATTTAAAGGAGAAAAAATAGGCATATCATTTAAAAGTTGAAGCACAAAATTACAAAAATTTGTATTTATATACAAAATTATTGCACGATTGTTTCTATTTCAGTTATAAATGCAATTATGTTTACAATGTCTACAAACTTATGTTGGCATAATTATTAGTATTAAGATTATTAGTAGCTAAAAGACCGTTTAACAATGATAGGCCAGTGGAATATACGTCACATGAATGGAGAAATATTCTAAAACTTCGTTTGTCCATGTTTTTATTCCACAAGCTGAAATGTGCCGCGAATGTGAAGGACATAAAATTTTATTAATACCTGTTAATGCTTTAAGTTATCCAAATGTATTAAAATATTCCGACAATTCATATGTTATGGTGGTGTACACAGTAACCAACGTCACTGCGTTAATTCAGCTAATAAATAAAGGTGTTATAAGAAAATGAAAATATGAAACCTTATACCTTGCCTCTGCCTAAAATGTGACAGTCAACCATCAAAATTTAATATTATTAAAGCCACTAATTATTATTAATTGAACCACAGTGCTTTTTCGTTAATTGAAGGGCCTGAAATTAGTACATGATGTTCTCGTGTCTGTCGACACAAACAAAAAATACATTTTTCTTGGCACAGCTGTGAAAATGCCACTTTTCGTGGCAGTAGTGTAACTCTAAGTGGCCTTTACAACTTTTACCAAGAAAAGAAGCATTCTATGCAGAGGAGAAAAAGCAATTACTCATTCGTGAGTTTGCAAGACTCGGCTTTGCCTCGTCCAACAAAGTCCTGAATGAGAGACTGCTATTTTTCTTTCCTAGCACAGAAATATACTATTTCTAAATAAACATTTTCTATTCCTTGAATTGAAAACACAGGTAATTGCTACCTGTGTTTTATTTGGTCCTGTTGTTTCATTATACAAAATATAGTTTATCGAGTTATTCCAAACCATGCTGAAATTACTCATAAAAAATAATAATATTAAAATTAAATAAAATTTAAATCTTAAAATAAAAATTTTATATCGTTCAGGATCTTCAGATAAAAAAATTTTTCATTTTACATATATTTAGTAATTTTTTCATTAAAACCTGATTTCAAAATTATTCGTGAACTTTCGCTAACTGCCCATCCTTTCTCCTCAAAATCATTAATTGCGCTAATTAGATGTGCGATCGCATTAGCAGACTCGAACTTTAATTCATGCATGCATGTTCAGTCATTATATAGTTTAGTCGCGCTGAAAGATCGGACACTTGCTTGGTCGCTACGCGATTTATGATTTGATTTGTTGGGTGGTTTCTTTTCAGGACCCGAAATCTTTATCCAATACCTCTCCTTCACACAAGTTGCAACTTATCCTTATTATCCTTTAAACTGATATTCATCTGGCCTGTCCGGAGAAATCAGTTTTCTACATCACCGTCAGGATCTGACGGTCGATGTTCTCATCTATCAATTAAATTGAGCAGGAATTTTAGATTTTGGAAAAGTTGTATTGAGGTTTTACTTAATTTGGTATGGGTCTATGCTGTGCTATTAATCGAGTCGATTATAATAACCGCGTTTTTGCATTTTGTCATTTACCGGAAAGTGCCACACTATTAAAATAGCACAGATCGGTCAAACTTGGACTATCAATTTTTTGTGATACTGAATCCGTCTTATAAATTTTTCTTACCCAATAAGTCAGTTTTTATAATTTAAATTTGATTAATTAAACAGGTTTCTTACGACCTTCTTTTAAATAATTTAATTTCATAATTAATTCGCATTGGAAATGAAATGTTTATAAATTGATATTTTTTATTTTAATAATTGATTAATTGTTGATCGAGTTGATCATTGAGCGTTTGCCCGTCTTTTCCAAGGTTACGAATCGTAACCGCTACTTATATTTGATATTGAAAATTAAAATTAAAATTATAATCGCACATATCGTAACAATTGTTTTGATTAGTGGTTTGGATTTCAGCGTAGATCGGCATATCTGCGCTTAACTGTGCGTCATATATATTTATTGATATTTATGAAATTTAGTTACCATTCAAAGAGGCATGCAAAAAAAAATCATGCCACTTAATGGTTATTTATTATTCATTGAGAATAAGAAAAGTCGCTTTTTTTCATGAAAAGCGACTACAATATCTTGAAGTAGACGCAATATTGGAAAACTAATATAGAAGAAAGCCCATCAAAAAGACAACTATCAAATTAGCCTAAAAAGAAGCTAAGACTCAGAATAGAGATTCCAGTTTCAATAATAACAAAACAATCATTTTGAAAAAGATCTATGCTGCTTAGACGAATCAACGTTTTCTTTTAAAAATAAAGTTAATTTTATTTCTTCCGTCCCAAAATGCCTTCTTCCTCAATAAGAGACAAAAATTACACCATGTAACATACATTCATTCTCTAACAGAATTTGTCCTTCTATCGTTATAAAAAGATCCACTTAAACAAATTTTCCATAGAATCAACCTCAATCCTCTACCTATAATCAGAAACGTGTTACAAGACAACGATACTACCCACAACAAGCCGCACGAAATTGAAATTATTCAACGAGCAACTACAAAACAATGTTTTATGAAATCATCATACTACAATCAAGATATTTTTTAAATTTAAAAGTATATTTTGATATACTTTTGTTACATTAACTTCTAGCTTAAACTCGTTTCTGTAAACAAACTTCCATTTCATATATAAAGAATATGGGGACCTGGCAACGTTGTTGAAAATGGTCGAAGGGTGGGGCGCTATTGTTGGAGCTCTTTTTTTGGAGAAAGCAAAGAACGTCATTACACACGCGAGCAAGAGATCAGTCAGTTCGAATTCACCTCATTTTCCCGATTTAATTAAACCGTTGCTCTTTTTCGCGATAACGCTGTATTACTCAATTAATTGAACAATAAATGGTATGTCTACTCCTAGACTCCTATATTCTAGTCAGGACCCGACAAAACCCTACAAGAGAATATTAAAGACAAAATTACCGACATTACAGTTTTTCAAAATTAAATGAAAATAGTGATATTTAAATTCAGTTTCAGACCATACATCAATTCTCTCAAGTATATATTATAGCACTATACAAATTTCAACTAGTTTTATGCATAATTTAAGCAAAATAAAACAAAATCATCAGATATTTCCCTATGTATAAAAAATCATATTAAAAAGTATTAAAAAGTCCCTAAACTAACTAAAAAAACTGGTTTACATTATCTTAACAGAATTAATAAACAACACTATTTGATTTGAAGTGATTTCTCTATCACTTCGAAATTACTCGCTCACATCTTCCAACAGTGGAAACAACAAATTTTTGCTATATGAATAACATCAAAGAACTTTAACCCGTAAATGAGCGCACATTTTTAAGCATCTTTGTTTACTAACAAAAATATTACTCTGTTATCTTTATCTGTCGGTAGAAAAGACCATAGCACGCCCACTAGCGCCCACTCTCGGGTTAAGATTATTAAAGAATAATTAGAAATAAAGGCCTCTGGTTTGAAGCATGTTGAGCTATAATAACTTGAAAAAATATATTAAATGACCAATATTTGTTTTTAAATAGCTTTTTAAATCTTTAATTCCTATTTATATAAATTATATACGTTGATAAAGAATTAAATTTATATAGATTTTATACGTACGTTTCACTCAAAGTATTAAATAAAATTTGCATAAATTAGGTTTTCAAGAACGTCTAGTGTATTCTTTAAATTGCCACGCCATTTCTTAATTAGTAATTATTTTCTTAACAGTCTAAAGTTTTTTTGTTTTAATCTAAATTATTCATTAATGATTTAAATATAATGATTCGTTGATGAATAATAAAATAATTTACTCTTAATTTATTTTACATAAAAATGTAATAATCGTAAGTTTGAGAAATTCGATTTCGCCTTGTTCGCTAAACTCACAAATGATCAACAATTGCTATTTTATTCTCCTAACAGTGAAATATAATATTATAATGTATTTATATACAATATTTATCCATATTGATTATTAATATAACATATTAGTTTATATAAAGAATTTTATACAATTTTTTTATTACTTTTACTAATTTATAGAATAAAAAAATCTATTACATTTTTAAAAATCTCTCAATTATATTACATTACATGAATAATATTATCAAATAACAAAAATATAAAAAATATACATTATTTAATTGAAATCATCATAATTTATATATTATTTGAATATAAAATATTCTTAAAATTACGGAATAGTCTAAAAATATTTAATGAATATACTAAATCACATTTTTCACATTACACATGTAAATATCATAAAATCATCTTATTTTAATAATTCTTTACATCAAAAAAGTACAATGTGTTTGTTCATAAAATAATAGATATAATAAATATATGAACCATTCAAAATACTTGATAAAAACTGTTTCAAAATGTTTGACAATATTCTTATTTTAGTTCGAGACTATTTTTGAATGGTACTAAAAATAATCAAAACATAATTTTAAGCAAATATTCTGCCATCATTCTCATTTTTTTATTGTATTACAAGAATACATGATGCGCTCGCTCATACTATGAAAACCAACGCGCCGACAAGAATATTAAATAAAAAAAGAACAAGGGATTAAAAGTGACACGTATAACGATTTTATCTATGTGACGTGGTTTATTATATAATTACATAATATTTCTAGTCATATGAATAATAAATAATAGTAATGAGTTATAATAGTGCGTGCTTAATGCATTATAACATTAACCCTTTACGTTTGATATGATTTCATTTATACACCATTGTTTTTCCTTTATTCGTAGTCGTATTTATCTTTGTAAAACTCGAGTGCACTTTCGTACAACCGAATGCGGGCCATGCAAACTTGTGAAAAAAATTGCGCAAAACTCGGCCTGTTTCTTTCTCTCATTAGCTCTTTTTCTCTTTTATTCAGCGTTTATCCTGCAGCTAAGTTTTATCCTCGTTCGAGAATCGTTTGTCTCCAGCGCCCTTATCATTAGTAGAAAATAGTAAACATTCTTACATTAAAAGTTTCGTAAATTTTTCGTATAAGTTGTACAGTCGCTTAAGAACTGTCATACCGTGCTCTCGTATAATTTTGAAAATCAAAAAATAACGAAAAAATAATAATCAGCCAACATACAATTAATCATAAGTTTTACGCCTTTTCGTCCGGTTGAAACGGCGAGTGCGCACATTTTTGTTCGCCTCGTTGCTCTACACGGAATATTTTTTGAACATTATTATTAGCACGAATTATACACTGATACTAACAAATTCATTAAATCCTAGTTTTCGCCGTCGAGGATATTATAATTAACGAGCAAATCAAACGAATAATTCGTTTGTTTCGCCTATACCATTGGGATAACTTAACGCAATCATTACCTAAGAAAAATGTGCAGTTTCATTCGTCTAAACGAGATATAATAAATTGAATAGCCCTAATAATATATTTTTTATCTAGGATAAAAAATGACGTATTTCGGACGAAAGTAAAATTGAAGTCCGAGAGAAGCGAGGATTGTCACCTACTCGTTTGATACATCCTTTTTGGCCCCAGATATTAACTACATTTTTACTTTTAAGTACGCCGGATGACGTCAATTTTTTTAATCGAAAAAGAAAGAACGAAAGTTATCTTTCATAATAAAAATTTTTACTTTCGTTTCGACTAAATATTTCTACAAACGCCAATTTTTGTCCCAATTTCGAGAATAAGAGGTTGTCGCTTACGGTAGACATAAGTAAAAGAATTATTATAACAATGGCATTAACTTTTACATGATCAATCCAAAATTCAACTGCCGCATAGTATGGTAATGATCACCTTAAAATTATCCCCGTTTGGTTTTCTTGGTATACCAGGGTCGACCCCTCATTCTATGTACAAAATGACCTTTCCCGTATGTCGAACAAACGAAACGTCGAGAAACGCAACAACTGAGCCAACAAAAACGAAATAACGTACACGAATTTACATATCACAATGACGCGACCGAAAAACAGCCAGCCGAGACTTATAGAATTCCAACGAGAAAAGCTTATCGACTTGTAAGGAGAAACAAAAAGAAAATGCAATGGCAATGGTGAGATGAAATCATAAAAGAAACCAAGGAACTGAACTTTCGGAACGATTTTATTCTCAAATCATAATCAAAATCGAGATGTAGTGAATAAATCATATGAACCTTAACACAAATAATACAGTTATATTATCAATACAATAATGATTACACAATAGACAATAAAAAGTCGTTAGTGTGGTTCTATGAACGCGAAATACATGATACTTTTTACATTGAAGATTTAAAGACGAGGGAGGGTGTAGGGGGGATGAAGAGGGGTCTTCGGGGTAAAGGGTGGGGCGCCTACTCAACTATAAATCGTTTATCTACAAGACTTCGATCGTCCCACTATATCGCAGAAAGAAACCCTCTCGTACTTGTTTTCTCCGTATTTATCTGTTCATATTTATAATAATTGTTTCACATTCAGGCCAAGTGACGTCGATCGAGGAACAATCGACGTACATCACCAAACATTTAGGAACTTCTAGCCATCGCTCGGTCCGAAACGGAATTTGCTACAGTTCGACAAGTGCCAATAAATAGCCAAAAATACGCAAACACACATTCGCTCGTAGGTTCATTATAAAAAAGAAATCTCACAATAATGTACAGCATTTTGTGTCGCCATTTAGTGACGACAATAATAATTTAATCGATGATCATCGTTTCTATTAACTGACATAAGTCTTATTTACACGATACATCTATTCATTCCGTGTGACACTCGCAAATATTCGCTTTCCAATTCAAATTATAAATTTTGTCCTCAGCGAAGATTGTCCAAGTTTGTTGATTTTCTTTTTATGAATAGAGATGATATGAAGGAAATCAATCGACGTTACAAAAGATTGATTCTTTGTTATTGTTAGGCTAACGTTTGATAGCAGTATAAAACTATAAAAATCAACTTGGTCTGAAATAGAATCAATTTGTCGTCACACTTCAACTCACGCGAATTCAATTCGTCCTCGCAAATTTAAAACTAACATTTATTTACAGTTTTGTGTGTTTGTTATACCGATATGTCAGACCCTGCGAAAGACGAGCGACTACGAATATATCTACAGTTTCGTATTTTCGAATTTTTCTTTGCGTAAGAAATTACTTAACTCAACAATAAAACGACAGTTACTGCACAACTCGTTTAATTTTTGGTTTTCGAATCGCATTATTATCATTGTAATTTAAATGAAAATCAACAAATGAGATTATTAAAGAGAAGCAAAGAGTAAGACAAACCATGCGCTTTGCCTCACTTCAAAATGCAAAATCGAATTGATAAACGTAGCTGGCAATAACCATCTTTATGCGGCTTAGACTTAAAATGTAAGAAACACAGCGAAATCATAACAACATTAGGAACTTTCTTATGGTTCACAATGTTTCCAGTTACGTTCTCCTGTTTTTCGTTCTTTACATTGAGAGGAACATAAAATAAATTCAACTCAATGCTAAAATTTTGTAGCTAAAATAACAACAAAGATTTGAAAACAAGATTATTCTATATAATAAGCTAAGAAAGTACATTACAGAAATATACAAATTCACAACCAAGTCTAAAAATCCGTTAAAAGTGAGCGAATCGCTCACGTGAATTTTGCACACAAACAGTCAATTCAGCTTAAAACGTGATTACACTGTAAACTTATGGACAAAAATAATTTTTTGTACTTCTACAAAAACTAATGACTATTTGTATGCAAAATTTCTACGTTTATTTAAAATCTTAGCGATTCGTTCATTTATATATATAGATATTATGGACTTTCAATTGAGTTAAATAATATAAAAACGAATCATTTCATTATACATTTTAAATGCAATAATTAGGCTATTCTTTTCCCATTCTCTTTCAGTGATAGAATTCCGGGATGTTGCATAGGTGACGTTGCTGCGATTGATTATACAGAGAATTCGCTGGCTGAGTAACGGGTTTGTGTCACTCGTGATTCTTGCCCGATAGTGGATGGTAGTTACCCCCTGCAGAAGCCACCAAAGCCAGTGGTAAGGGTGAACCGAGAGGGGTAGAGTGGGGGTGAGAATGAGCCACTCCGGATGAATGCGTAGTTAGAGCCAACGGGCTACCCGACATTGAGTTTGCAAGAGATGCAAAGACAGATGGCGCTGGCGAGGCCATTGTAGGACTTCCCATGGCTGCAGTTGGCGGATTGATTCGTTTCTCTTTTTGTCTTCTGCAAATTCAATTAAGCATGTTTTTAATATAAACGTTTATTATTTAATTTGAATATAACGTAATTTGATGTTGATTTTATCTTCTTACCTATTGCAAAACCACACTCGGACGACTTCTTTTTCCATACTAAGATTATCGGCGAGAATCGTGATCTCTTCCGAAGTTGGTTTAGGATTTTGCACGAAGGCTTTTTCTAAGGCTATTCTTACACTAGTTTCTATGGACGTTCGCTTTTTTCTCCGCCTGCCAATGGCCTCTGGAGTGGTCATTGGGTTTGTCAAAGAGTTTGGATTGCTGATCGATTTGTCCGCATCTTCTAACCACTTTTGCAAAAGAGGTTTCAATTTGCACATATTTTTAAACGACAAATTCAGGGCCTCAAACCTAAAATAAAAAATCAAATTAGATATGAATATCATATAAAATTAGTTTCAAAGTAATATAAACAAACTCTGAAAAGTACAATACATTATTTACAAAATTGTTAAAATGCATTTTCTTTTACTAATTAAAATATTATCCAATAGTTACAGAATTGTTTGAATACTTTCCAATTTTTTCTAGAATTTTATATACATTAAACAATTCATGCATTTGTATATATTTTTTTAAATATTCACATACCTTGATATCGTAGTTTGAGAAAAGTCATTTCCATAGAGTTTTCCCATGGCAAGACCTACATCACCTTGAGTGAAACCAAGCTTGATTCGCCTTTGCTTAAAATTCTTAGCAAATTGTTCAAGTTCTTCCAGGTCGGTCGTTTCTTCAGGTGAAGGTTCCAGCCTGTTGACCGCTCCAGTTTTGACCGCTGGCGGCGTGCCTGGAGGTGGTGGTGATCTTTGTTGAGTGGACAAATTTCTTCCAACTAAATTACCACCTCCTTGTAAAGCTTGCTGTTTCTGCAATGCCTGCAACTGCTGAGCAACCTGTGTCACAGCCTGCTGCACCTGAAACCAACAAAATGAAATTAGTTATAATTTTTATTCAAAGTAATACTAAAACGGAGACTACTAATATAACATCGACTAATCTTCCTTTGTTCTTTTTGATTTTTATACTAATACAAATATAGAGTTGGCTTAAACTGTCATTCATTGAACTAATCGTGCCCGGCGGAAAATAAAGTACCTGCATGGACTGTGAGCGTGGGTGACTCGGTCTCTGGGGATATCCAGCGCTCTGCAACAGCCCCTGCAAGATGCGACATCGTTGAATTTTGAGATTCTGGGTCAGAAGCCAACTTTGTTTGTTCCTCGTTTTTTTCTTACAGGTAGAGCTAATACCTACTTATAAATATCCATTTATACAAAATTAAATACTATGAAAAATTACTACAATCTACAATGTATGGTGTTTTTAGCTTTTTACATCGAAAATTAAGAAAAATAAATGTTTAAAATAGCATTTTTGTTGCTTCAATCAATTTGATATTTCAAAATCTCTAACAATTTATAAGTAGGTATTCTTTGTTATAACTTTGTTTTTGACACCGTGAGTTAATGATTGACATGCTCAGGTATTCAAACCTGTTAGAACTCGTGACAAAACGTTTAACGATTAACATCTCGTCAAAATCGATTATCTTTACCCTTTCTTGAATCCGCTTGCTAGAATACGCAAAAAAGGGCTGCGCACCCCAAGCAAGGGTTCAACCTTTCGAATGGTCACGTGTCGTCAGCCTGGTGCATATATATACTTTATGCTTATTTATGTAGACTCCCCATTGTAAGTGCCTTACACGTTTAACTCCCGAGGAGGGTCTGCCAACAGGTTATCGCGTGAATAAAGACATTGTGGTTAGGCGCGTACCTTCCACTGCAAGATCCGTGTCTTTCAATGCTCGTGTCACAATCCACTTGCATCCCAGGGAGAAAGGCTTGTGTTGACATGCGCCGATTAATTCATGCCAAACAGACGCGAGCAAGGTGCACGCTAATTTATCACCATTTTTTTCACCCAACTTATAATTTCAGCCTTTCTATTCAAATTACTCGAGTTTTATAGCAAGTATTGCCTTGGCAAAAAAACTTCCACATATATTTCCCGAATTCTTGTTCCAATGTAACAATTAAATACTGTTTTAAAAATGGAATGGTAGATTTAATAAATCAAAAAATAGAAAATAATAGTTTGCACAAAATCTTAATTATTGTAAAATATTATAATAAAAAAATAATGGAACCAAAATGTTTATTGACAAACCATTAAATTAATAAATATAATTATATTGTTAATGTTTCTTTCATCAAAAATTAAAAGACAATAATGTTTCACAGTAACCATTAAAATTATAATAAATTCAAATTAATTTTAATTTTAAATAATTCTTCAAAATAGAACTAAGAATTCAGAAAATATTCTTAATCTATAAAAATTCGTCTTGAGAAAATCCTATCCTGTATTCCGGCTTTGAATGACAAAACTCTTTGACAAGATGTAAATATATAGTAAAGTTACGCAAAAGAAGATAAAAAGAGTGAGTGTTAATCCAGGTTGAAAGACGGAAACACAGTAGCCAGAGACGAAGTGATTGAAAGAGCCATTATTGTGTCGAGGCGTGTGCTCCACGAGCCCAAAACAGGTTACGATTATCGCGCACGGAAGGGTTTGGGCCTCGAGGAGGTCGTGTGTCCCTTTGAAGAGTTTAGACAAGAAGCATAAAGCGCGAACGACGGATTCTTTGGGGAAAAATATGCCGGAGCCACGTGTTGGCGAACAAAGAAGGGCCCGAGGCAAGGTGCCGCGGGGCCCCTTAACGAATCTCTCCTAGGGAGGGGAGCAGCGTTCGATCCGCAAAGTCGTTTTGTTACTTTTTTCCGGCTCCTTCGCTGGTACGCATACACCCGAAGAATAAGAATCCATAACCCGGGCTGCTATTCAATTGCCGGATCTGCGCATTATACGATCGATACGTCCAACGCGAACAATCATACGTTCAGGCTAGAAATCATATCTTACGCTCGTCAGACAATACTCGCGCCATGAAATATGACGCAACGCCGGATTTCGTACGCTTTAACATATTCCCGTAAACGCATCGACTAAGATATATGGTTAACAATGAATCGAAACTCATAAAAATCATTCGTACTTTTGTGGATGAATTTTTTGAGTCGTGTAATTTTTCGATCGCTGATTCGCATTTAAAAAGGCTAACGGATTTTAACGTGAGCATTTCTATAAATAATAGTTGAATCAATTTGCTGATTACTACTCAATTCTCGTATCTCCAAGTTCTTGACTGCTAATCATTCTTTGTTTTCATTTCGAGGTGAATGACCGCTTTCATTTGTGCCACAACAAACGTTCGCTTTTCTGATCAATGTTTTGTACGAAACATTTCTATTTTCACAACAATGTCATTTTTTCGCTACTTCTATTTAAATTGTTCTCCCTACAATATCTTTATGCACATAGTATTAGATTCAATTTGATAAAATATTGACGTACGATTATTATAAAAACGAGTTTTTTTAATATTAATATGTCCTTATTTGGATATATTAATATCTTGATGAAATAATTTGTACCAACGAACCTGGTTTTGAATGAAAAATTGTGGTATTTGTCCAGTGGCAGGATTGCTGGCTTGTTGGAATATCGCAAATTGCTGGATTTGTTGCTGTATCGATTGCTGTTGTTGCTGAAGAGTGGACGCTATTGATTGGATATCTTGGGGACTGAGGTTACCAAGAGAACTGTGCATAAGTATCTGTTGGCCGACAATTTGGGCCAGAGTAGCCTGCTGGTTGCCCGTGTTTCCAACATGACATCCGGTCAACTGACTGCTCACCCCCGAACTTGGCGAAGAAGCACTTCCGCTTGTGCCGCTGCTGCTATTTCGTTGAGAAACATCGGTGACCTAAAAAACAGATCACACAATTTATTTTCGTTCTATTAAAAACGATAATGACATTTAAATTATGGTGATCGAAACCAGCAACTTGTTTAGTCCTGATTAATTAAGATAATGTTAGCAAAAATTTGTTTGTTTTTTAATTTCTTTTGAAAATTTTAATTAAATGCAAATTCCGTTGGATGAATATATCGGGATTTGAATCATTTGAGGCGATAATCAGTTTTCGGTGGTCTGCATTTTGTTCACACAGCCAAAGACGTACCGTCATCACCTGTTGGACGGTAATTAGTTAGCCGTAATTTTCGAGCGTTTCTCGTACACCTGTAGCTTTTGGCACACAAGGTGGCGTGGCATATTTATAAATTACCTCCAAGAACACGTCGCAGGTAGCGATTGAGTCCCGAAATACAAGACCTGTCCAGGGACTAATTATTCAACACCGATTCTTATCATCTCGTATTATTGAGAGCTGTTTTCAACGGGTTCATCACTGCCGAATAAATCGCATCGTTTTTCAGTGTCACTTCTCTCTGAGGTGTTAACGTGATTTGTCAAATGGGAATCGATTTTTCGTTCAAAATAAGAATTGAAGATCTCGCCTGCTCTATTTTTGCATTTTGTTTTATTATATTTACCAGATTGAGGGCTTCTCTATCCGAGTCTATGGAGTCGTGGTCCAAATTGGCGCCATGGCTATCTTGGACGTCACTAGCGATGCTTCGTTCATCACCACTGAGTTCCGGCTCTTCAATGGTTTCATGAAGATTAGCGTCTGCAAATCGAAATCACACACGTTGTAGTGATTGAAAAACCAAAGAATCATAAATTAAATAAATTATAAATTATTTACTAAATTTAATTGAAAGATAAAATTGAATAAATTTGATTAAGTAATCTACCAAAAATATTTTTATTCTAAGAAATTTGTTAAAAACTATTTTTCTTATATAAAGCATTAATTTATGCTAGTAATTTAATAATTGTTACTGGTTTTGTCATGTATCTCATAAGTATAAGAAACTTTAGATTCAATCTTCATTAAAAACATTCAATTCTCTATTTTTACGTTGAATTAGAAAAATCCGTACAGTCGTTATTATTTTGCGGTTTGTATTTGTGAAGATAGCGAATAGGTGTGCTGGTGGGAGTGCTCGTAGCATGGAGGCGCATGTCCATGAAAATCATCTTCGGGTCTTCGAGGAAGACCATTTTCAATGAACAATTCGTCTAGTCACATTCGGGAGTGAAATCGCACAAAATTCGACACTACACAAACACGAAAAATATCATCAAATTTCCAGATGAGCATCACAGCCCGACCGAACGCCTACAATTTATCGATTGAATATTAATGAGTCCGCTGAATATTCATCGACGGCATTTGACTATTCAAATGCGAGTCAATCGATTTGACTATGTGATGGGATCGCGAGCACTTGTCACCGACGGACCGTACAGCCAGATCGACACCAAACGAATGTCAGCGTGACGCAACGCAACGCAGGCCCTAAGGGCAAACAACCCCCTCCAAGCAAGCACACGCGAGGGCGCTGATTGGCCGAGGCCAAGAGGCCCTGCCAGTGATTGATCTCGGCCAAAAAACCCTTTTGCTTCACGGCTCAGCCTCCTGATCTTTAAAATCAACCCTTCGGTGCGATCTCGCGGCCTCCCTCGCCACCCCTTTCGTCACACTGCTGTTGTCCTTGTTTAATTTTCAAATACAATATTGTCACGCGTATACAATAATGACGTCGATTTATCAAGCTACGACGGTTTTTATTATAATTATGTATACATATATATATATGTGTGTGTGTGTGTGTGTGTTTATATATATATAAATATTTGCGATGCAACTACCCCCACTACTCAAGTGAAAGCCAGGGGACCATCCTGGGAAAATATCCATAATTTTGTGCATCTTAAACAGACGTTGCTTTTTTACAGTCCAGAGAATGTGGGAAAGTTCATCACCGGCGAAAAAAATCGCTCAGCTTCCCATCATCGAGCGAAAAAAAGTTGGTAAAAACGTCGAAAATGCCATAAAATCGTCGGCAGGTAGCGAAGGGGAGACTGTGCATAAAAAAGAGACGCTTTTTTTATACCTGGTCCACAGATTCCTTCGAAAATCGTAAAAAAAGGAGACGCATCGGGGCCAGGTAACGCGACCGTCTTCCAGCCTGTCTGAAATTTCAGTTACGCGCTTTTCCCGGGCCCCTTTTGCCACGAATTTGCATCCTGCACGTGTTCGCGATCGGCAGATAAACATTGCTGGTTGCATGCGAGCCATACCCCTTCTCGCAATTTCACCTTTCAGGTGTCACCAAGCTTTACGTAAAAGCGTCAAACTTTCTGTTAACTGTCACTTTTTTATACGGCGATCAATAAATTTATCTCGTCTTAGATGATCGTTAAGGTGAACGATCAGACTGAAAAAAGACGCGCTACCAATTGGCAAACCGAATCGCTTAACGGATTTTTTTGCCCAACAACGGGGGAAATTGTTAACCGTCGTTCGTAAAAAATTCCTACTCTTCTTATATATAGTAGTGGATAGTTTGTCTTAAAAATAGAGTGTTATAGCTCTCTAAGGAATATGGAATGCATTTGAACATATATTGTGTTCAATTCATTGTGATGTAAATAAATGGAATACTGATAATGTACTTTATCATAATAATTATTGAATATATGTAAATACAGTATGTAAATTAAATTAAAATTATTAAAAAAGTGCCAGTTTATTAGCGAAATAGTAATAATAATAATATGTTTTGCGTTTAAATGAAATAATTTTACTTTTATAATGTTTAACTTTAAGCTAAATAAAATGATGTATTTGTTTTCATTTGTTAGTTATTGATTTACGATAAATAAAGAAACAATGTTTTAGTTAAAATACTATTTAATAAAGATTCTCTTGCATCAGAAAATGTCTATTCAGTGTTAACATCCACGAAATATCTTGATATTTCTACGTACAAAAGTCCCAAATATAACGCATTTCGTTTTGTTAGATTTGTTAGTTTTACGCGCGAGTTTCACATGCGTGCATTGTCCGGAGAAAAATTATCCAATTTGAGATCTCGATTGGACTTGCATGCTCCAATGGCTTTTGATCTGAATAGGAGTCTTAGGGATACGTGGGCGATCGTAAAGCGTGCATTCGGGCCACTTTTTTGGCAGGCTCGCCATGCAGGTATGAAATTCGGATGCACATGTGTGTGCTTGACACAATGACTGTCTATCCATCACCCACGCTTTCAGAGCGGGCATCGCTTCCTATGCCGAAGGGTGCCCGGCAGCAGCTGGTCCTGACCAGAAGCAGGACCGGTCTTAAACTCGCTTGATTGACCTGACCTCTTGGCTGAGAATTCCCAGTTCATATGATTCTCCCAAAGACCAGGTCACTGGAGCGGCCGTCAGGTGATAAAAAGGGACAGTGCCACCTGAAGAGGTCAACATTTCCTAACTCGTTACCAAATGCGAAATTATCTCATTCCAGCAGGTGTCAATGATTCCATATTTATATGTTTTTAAAATACAATAGAATTCGAATCAAATCTCCGGTAAAAATATGCAGTTACTTGGCCCTCATGCTTTTGTTTTTCTTCGAATCAACCAGAATTTTCTATCACCATACATATACCTAGAAATATGAATATCTCATTTGAGTATCGATTTCCACAAATTCGTTAACATATAAAATATCAGAATTGATTAAGTATGATTTGAATAAGCCCAAAGGGCCAAGAGGAAGCCCCACGATGACGTATGTTAATAAGATGAGACAAAAAATAAATCTGAAATATCTGCACAAATGTTTCCTCAGACTTGAATAAGCCGACAACTTCTCCATCTACTGGATATTTGTCTTACAATTGTACTTTGTTTCTTCATTGTTTTATTGCGTATTTCGCAAAACTTGCTACACTGGCGTGACTTCGAGTCTAAAATTTCGCAAAACCGTCATTTCCATTATCCTAAGCTTTCACTCTCTTTTTTTTAGAACCTCTTCCGGTGGCGCATGTTGCCTTTCGTGACGACCACCCGTTATTTGGCTACGACTTCTTGGTAATTGATCTCGCAAATTTGCAGTGCTGCTTCGTCGAATTAGAACAATCTTGCGCAAAAGTGCACGCGCACTGTCATCTCTCTTTTTGTTGAAATGACCTCGTATTAGGGCAAATATTTTTTTTTCTTGTTTTTTCGACTCGCTCCTGCACATCAACGGTAGCATCTGCTTCTTGGTTCTTGCGTATCGCAACAAAGAGACTGCGAGGCCTTACGGGGGAGGTTCGTGCCCAGGTATTCCACCGATGCCTGTCAACCGATTTACGATTTTATTAGCCTCTTACGTCATTCGATTTCGTTTCAATGAAAGCGTTCGGGTCGGAGATTCTGTAGCTGAGTTTCGTTAAGATTCACACGTTCCATTCATTCGTTTGTATTCATTTGAATAACGATAAATGCTCGCCATGTGCGACCTCCAACGAGATCGATAATGAATCAAACGCTGACTTCATTTGGACCGAATATGTTCAGTTTTGTGCCGCATCGACGATGTGACATCGCCACAGAGGTACAAAATCGAGTTTAGACTCTATAATAGTAATCTCTTGACGCATTCACAGCATTTTTATCTTTCTCAAAAGTATTCTGTTACATTTTATTAAAGTTTTCGATAATCCGTATGAAACACAGTTAACCTTTCATAAATATGAAAAATGTACATTAAATTTATAAATATAAATATATATAAATCAAGATATCTATCTATTTTGTCATGTAATTATATAAAAAAAAAAGAAAAATATATGAAATCATTCTTTCTGTTGTTAAATCCATCAGTACGTTTGCTTATAAAGGTATCTTCGCAAAAATAAGCTAAAACTTAGAATTTCGGCATGTTTCTATACTAGAAGCAGTGGTGAAATTTCAAAGCTGTAAAACTATTGTCCAGTGTTCGCTGCTGGGACGAATCTTCGAGGGGTAGGCATGAGGGGATTGTAGCCAATAGAATAACAGTGTTGCCTCGTATGTTTTGAGTCGCTGGCAAGGGTGAGAAGGGGTGGACTGGTTTCGAATCGGCTCGTGGGGTGAGGCTCTAAAACCGTTAGGCTGGTCGCGTGCCGCCAGAGGCACGTGGCCACTCTTCTAGCACATACACATTCATACACATGTATAAGCAAATGTCGGCCTCTTACTTTGTGTGTCTTGCATCTCTCGAAATCCGTGGCCAAATCCTTCTAACTTTAGATTTCGTTTGCTTTCGAAAAACGTTTGCCTCGATAACGGCGCCGATGTAAAAAGGTCATTTACATTTTTCCGAGGAAACTCCGGCGCCAGCTGCTTCAGCCAGATATCCAAGTTCTTCAGTGTACCAATATTTTGGCTAGAAGTGTTAATGTTGAAAGATCAGGTAGGGCAGATGGGCGTTAATGAACAAGGTCGCACGTGTCCGCCTGCATCTTATCAGTTTTGTTTCCCAACAGTCATCCTGTTTTCCCAAAACAACAGCTTGTTTTCGAAAAAGTTATACTTGATTAATTTTTCAGTCATGACTAATTGCTATTGAGTATTATAAATTGGTTTCAGTTTTAGGAACCACTGTCGGTTTTACGATAACAATCTCTGAATTTCCAAGATTGAATGCACTTACATTATATTATAGTAGAATGGGACCATGCATATGAAAGCAAGTTCGCACTTAAGATTGGCAGAGACGTATGGGACTTTTTCTTTCCTTTTATGAAAAAGCAAATCTATCGGTTTCGAATTAATCAATATTTTTCCAAAGTGGAACGTGATTTTCATGGCGAAAGCCTTGAAAGCTTTCTTGTGGAAATCATACACACATGCATAGTGGTGAGCGCACTGAGATTATTTGAATATCCACATTTAAGATTCGTCCGGCGTCTTTTAGGCAGTGATTGTCAGCTTGGCAGTCAAGTCACGTGGCTGGCACGTCATACACGTCAAACCAACCCTGCGGCGGTCACCCCGAGGTCCGAGGGGCTGCGAGCGCTTTACATTCTATTTTCACGCTGTACTGACCCCGATTTATGCGACTTCCTTGGTATATCCATGAGATATTGGCCCTTGGCACGTGTTACTAGCTGGCTCGATATTCATTTTCTTTCGCGAGACTTTTACCGGGCACAATCACTTTTATGAATACATTTGGCCAAATATTTAAGCATGATAATTATAACAGATAAAGGCAATATTAAATTCGATCAAAACAGTTCAAGCTAATAACGAAAAAATAATGTATCCCATTACTTTAATTGTTGCATTTTTATAATAGAACTTACAATTTTATGGTCAATGAAATTTTATTGATTCAAAAAACTCTTATGATTATTTATTGGTAAAGATATAAATGGTTCTATTTTTTTAAAATTTGTTTCATTTTTATTCATGTAAAAAATTGTAAAACAAGAATTTATTTTTCACTAATTATCTTTGACTGCATTTTTTTAAACATTCTTCTCGTGTCCTTACAATTGATAAAGATTAATGACTGATTAATCATCAATCATTGATAAACTGTTATTATCAGTGATTATTTATTATTTAATACTAATAATCTTTTACGTTCAGTTATTTATAGTCAACAAATTATTGTTCATTATTAAGGTATTATTCCTTTGTATTTTGTTTTTTCAATTTTTTAAGTACATTGGAAAATTTTAAACTTTCAGAACAAATACCAAAAAACGTTGCATTTATGCCAAATCATTGTGTTATTTAAATTAAAACTTTTCAAAGACCTTCCCTCAAAATATGCAAAGACTTTACATTTTAAAATCAGTTTGCATAACTTCCAACCGAAGCTTTTTCGGGTTCGGTCAATCTTGAGCGTGTGTCACTGCCCTCGTGATGCTTTCACGGGACAATGAACACCCCCGTTTTTTAGTGTTCTTACGTTGAAGAGACCAGTAGTTCTAGGGACGATAACTGAGTTAAATAACGCAGGCATTGCCACCCTCAGCTATACATGGATTGTCCGAGTGTGAAATATCCTCTGACTTATCAAACCCTTGGTGAATTTTTTCTTACTTCATTCTGCATTAATTTGGCTACTTTTGCCCGATTCGATATGCATCTCCCTTTCTGAAAATGACCTAAACTTAAAAGTCAACAACTCCAAGTTTGCACTCTTTGTCTGTAAGATACGTATAACAAATGTCGTTTTAGTATTTTTTACAATCAAATTCCATATGGCAGATAGGTCGATTATAATTTCATTATCTCAAATCGTGCATTTCAACCTTTAATTTATTATATCGATTTATATTTAAATTCTTGAAATTTCCTGGAAATATTAACTGGCATTTTTCAAACAATTAAGTGATTTGTCATCTTCACATTCAGCTTGATATTCAACGTTTTTCTCTGTGATATTTAAATGTATTTTTTCCAACAATTGGACATTTACATATTTCTGCTTTTCGTATAAGATCATAATTGATTGCATATAACCAGAACGTTTTTTGATTGACCGCGTATTGATTGTTAAATCTAAATCGTAGGCTGTTTCGGAAAGTTAAAGATCTAGCGTCTGCTCTTTCATCTCTAAGCCATTCTCCTTGCGCTTTTTCTTTCGCATTTCCTCGCACCCTCTTCATCTAATGACGTAACGTCGGTTTAATGGCCAACGAGAGTATCAGGTTTCTTTGGAGGCGCAATAGACTTTTCGTATTTCCATTTCTTTTGCTATCTATAAATCTCGCACAAAATGCGGCGTTTTATAGATTCACAATAAACGCACCCGTAAAAGAATATTCAAACTTTTTACATTCATCGAGATCTGGAATACATTTTTTTTATATCAAAAGATCGAAGGTTTCCGGGAATCGTCTCCATGTCGATTGTTTGTTGTTTGGAGCAGCTTTTATCCGTAGGTTGGCGCGTTTATTTTGATTTATGGAGAAATATGAAAATAAAGAAAAGCGTCGAACTAAGGAAGTGAGGGTGGAGAACAGCAAAAAATGTATAACACAGGGGAAAGGTCAGCAAAAATCTTGCCACTCATCAGCCTGTTGCGATGTCCGTGCCCCTTTACGATTAGTTGTCGAATGTGTATAAAAAACGCGTCCGAGGGTTGGACCCTCCGTTGACCGAGACGCAGTCGCGTGCTGTTAGATAACAGGGTGCTAATTGATTATAATAAGCGTCGAGGAAGGAAGCGGTAGGGCTTCGCGTTTAGATTCCATCTAAGGGTTAAAGAGCACTGGCTAACTCGTCGTTTCCGCTTTCGATTATGTTGCTGTGCATTCATCCGTTTGAATAGTTGCTTTTTTATATTCAGAAGTAGGTGTCGCTACGATGTTACTGGAATCCTACAGTCATTATTCGTTGAACATAGCTTTGTGTTGTCAACTTGAAGGAAATATTCATTTTTCACCGCTTGACTTTTATACCAGAAATCAGTGTTGCTCTTATTTGATATACATTAATAATGTGAATTTCTTAAAAAGCGTCCAGGAAAACTAGACAAGTACATATATATTTTGAATTCATTCTCAGTGTTAATCATATTGAAAAATAAATGATGCGAAAAAAAATACTCGAGAAATCTGAATTCATTTATAATTTCCGAATTTTTAACTAAGATAAATTACTCAATATATTACGTGAATAGAAATGTTAAATCTACACTCGGGTATGTGCATACCTCAAGAAAAACCATTAAAATGAGATACAATTGTTTCTCATAAAGATAATAAAAATAAATTTTAAAATATGATTGCAAATAAAAAGACAAAGTCAACATTTATACATATTTATGTCCGTTATTTTTTTTTCAGATCAATGTGTATTTCAATAGGCCAAGGATAATTCCAAGTGATTTGTTTGATTCGACCATAACATCCAATATTATTATTTCTATCATTCTCATTCGAATGTTTCCCTCTTACCTGTCCAAACATTAGCCTTACTGACAGAAATATTCGCGCGTGTCTCACGTGAAATACAATATCGTTCATAACATGAATCATATCGAATGGAATACACACATACATATACGATAATAAAAACAATCAAAACCTACTCGTCTGGTCACGCAAGTCCATGATGTGTTCAAGTATCCTCCAATAAAACATAGCCTACAAAGTTGAATTCATTTTTCCAAAAAGTGCGTGAAGCTGCTGATGATAATGTATTGAAGGTATATTTTGCGAATAGTTGATGGTGAAATTTGGCGCTAATGGAATAAAAAGTAGCGAGCGCGCGAGTCGATTGCAACGCTTGACCAGTACAAGTGACGGTAACGAAAGGAGGGAGGGGATGTACGCGGCGCTGACAGCGGGGGCGTTCAACAATTTATCGTCTTCATTTGCCCGCGTCCATATTTATTGCGTCGTTACGAACAATATGGCGTCCATTAAACGATATACGACTGTCTTGCGATAGCACAATCGAATTAATAGCACGCGTGCGCACGACTGGTAATAAGCTTAATAAATATTGATCATTTAATTAATGTATAATCGGCATATAGGGTCGGGCTTGATTGGTAGTCAATTGACTCGCCTACTGTCCTCGTGACGTTTCATTAATTAATGAAGGACTTTACGCCATTATTCCGAAACAAAGAATTATGGCCATTTTTAATTGAAATAGTATACGCACATCTTTCCAACGAACGCGATTATTGGTTTGTATTTTTTCAGTAAGTTCAAATTAAAAGGAATATATATAGTCACTCGAATTCCATATATCAACATACTGGCCAATAAGTAATTGGTAGTTCCAAACATCGTTATAACCTAAGAATAATGTTAGAAAGTTCTGACAAATATCAATTTAAACATAAGTTATGGGCAAATAGAAATTTTGTATGATTTAATTAAAAAATATATTTCTCTTGTATTAATCATTGACAAATTTATGCTATCTTTATAGATATACTTTGTGAAATTATGTTGATAAGGAGAAAATTCTCTATAGCGAACGAATTTTTATTTAACTTGTCACGCTGAAAATAAAATTAATTTTCCTAATTTATTGAGGCTTTTACACCGTCAGAAAGTGTACAATGCATTTTGTATAATGAAAATTAGAAATTGAATAAAATCGATTCATAATTGAAATATGAGGATTTAAGTTTTTTGATAATAAAATAATTTTTTTCTTTTATTTTATAACTGATTTGTTCTATATGTAATATATTTACACTGTGAAGTAGTCATCTTTATTTCATGAGCTCGAAACTCTTGTTTGAAAAAGAATGTTCTGAATTTATTAGAAATCTATAACG
>JABFQD010000431.1:0-26603 GCA_022817045.1 Psix sp. ZL-2020
GTTTCATTTGATCAGATAGTAAAGTTATTCAAATTTAAATTCCAGGAATAATCATTCTTGTTAAAATTTCTTCAATATACTTTTTAATAAGTTAAAAACAATACTATATATATCTTGTCCAAAATTCTAAAAATGATCAAAAGTGTTATCTAACAAATAAACGAATATTTTACTATCACGAATTTGATTTTTGGCTTTTTCAAGAGCCATTAAAATGATCATCTTTTCCAAAAATGTTCATTTGAATGTTCACTTAAATTGATTAAAATGTAAATCAAAATGTTAATTAGAATAAAAATGGTTTTGATTGATTGAAATAAAAATGAATTAAAAATTGAGTTGAGTTGAAAAAGACTGCAACTATATTATTTTTATTATTTTGTTACGTAAATTGAATAATACATTCATAACAAGTGAAACAATATAATGGAACTTTTGAAAACAATTTGAATTAATAGATCAAATGGAGACATAAATAATACAAATATATGTTTTTATCTGGGTTTTTATCTTTGTCGTCCTTAACACAAATGTCCAAAATGTCGATAGGAGTGGCGAAACGGCATAAAGTCAAGACATAGGTGAATAAAGAGTTTGGCTATACTAAAAAAATGAACAATACATGTTGATTGGAGCTGCCGGTTACGAAATACTTGCAAGTTTTCTCGGATTGTAAGCGTTGCGGGAACATTATCGCAGGTTCCTGCGTTAAACATTAATGCGCTTCTCATAAAAACGTACTGGTCGCTTTCCATTTCTTTATGACCTGCTGAGACAATGAACCTTAGATAACACTCATGAGAATATCCAAGTAAAAATTTACCGACCAAAAGCAATCATCATTACTTTTAATTAATTTTGCATATTTTATCTTCTCATTCATCACAACTTATGAAGACGATGACATATAAAAAGTGCTTAACAAAACGAACGGAACGTCAATTCTAAAACAAATAGCACAATTGATTTTCTAGATTTAAAATGCAGTTGAATCGCTGCTTTTTATCCGAACACTCGAAGAAAAGATATTGAAATACTAAACCAGTCAACAAATATATTATAATCTCGCGTACTTATCGCAACAAGTTTTGTCTAATTGCTTTTTATGATAAGCAAAAAGGGAAGGAAAAAATGTCTGACTAACAAAAAACAAAAGAAATGAACAAAAGTGCTCGTTTCATTTCATACTTCCGCTCGTGTCGCTGGTTATGATTTCTTATTTTGTTGCTGAACGATTCGACATAACGAGGAAATTGGAGCGAGCGGCTGATTTCAAGAATGGGCCATTCATTTTCGTCGCAAGTCGATTGTTCACGAAGATAATCTAAAACCGTTTTCTGGATAAGTAGGGCATGAAAAATAATCGTGTGCCTCGAAATTAGCTTACTTAGTCAATAGACAACAATGTCGTTGATCTGTATTTTCCACACAATGGTTATCGTTGCAATCTGTATCGAGTATTCGAGAACGCCATCTGTATTATTGTCGAGTACCGCAATCTCTAGATGTATAAGACATCTGTATCCAATCCTGATTGTTCTTTCATATTCTGTCTTCGTTCTCAGATTGTTACGATCATAATTAACAGTACTACTTTTTGCTACACTTTTATCACCAACTGGTAACAACTATTATCAGTCACTTCATTCCAAATAAGACTTGGAGAAAAAAGAATAAATAAACAAAACCGAAATTCAACGATTAGAATATAACTATTAAGAGAAAATGTTATAATTGCATTTCATTTCTCAATTCTTAACTTATCTTTTTAAGTTTTATTCAACTTTTTTATCCAAACTGACAAATAGTTAAGACAATACGTCAGTATGAGTGCGACGAAGATAGAAGTTATACTGCACTGTTCGGTAAAAGAGAGATATATTACTTTAACAGTATCAGAGACTTATCGCAAACTGAACAAGTTGAAAAAAGTTGAAATTGTTTGCAACTCATTTGAAGTAGTAAACAAGTCAAAAATGGTCGTACATGATATGGTGTCAGTCAAATTTGAAGCGCCTTTTTACGTTATAAAACTTGAAACGCTCTGAAGAGAAAAAACCACAGTAGCGAGTATCAAGCGAAACGAATATTTTTAATGGAAATAAGGAAAGTAACAAAAATGATTCTAATGAAAGACATTAATTAGACATGAAAGAAGAGATCAATTTCCATTCGTCGTTTGTGAATATTCCAGCAGTTGAGTAAAGAATTTGATGAAATTAACCTGTCTCTGCGGCCCGGTTACGTTCAAACGGTTGAGAAATTGTAGCTCCGGTGTTTTTTATCTCGAACGCAAATATGCGCCGGGCAAAGAGTTGCTGGATTATTCATATTCATATTCTGCAAATGCACTTCTTCTTCATTGCGAATTATTCATATGATATTTAATCAAAATTCGTGTCCGTGAATATGAGATTATGTACCTAGGACTTTAGTGATTGCCATAAAAATGATTCAATTGACTTAAAATTGCAAAAGACCTCTCGAGGGAGGAAGCAAAATAATCAAAAATTCATTTCAATAAGCAGCATTTTCAACTCATTAAAACGATGCTCGGACATTCCTTAAACTGATACTCTTTTTTTGCAAATTTCGAAGACTGTTACGGAAGTACCAGGTGAATCAGTTGAATAAAATTGTTGTGAAACGACATCCTTATAGAATTCAAATTTGCATATCCCCAGAGTGAAGTTGAAAATTGACCTTAAACAAGGTACTCAGTAAACTGGTTGAACGTCATTAAAATGAGAAGAGCTTTGATATAGAAAAATGATCGTGAAAGATAATCAGCAGGTCCATATCTGCGCACATAAATCATCCAATCACCTTTATTTACTATCCTCCATGATTTATTAAGCCGCTGTTTTTCATCCGACTTCTTATTTGTGGGTCACGTCGCGGCTCATAACAAAAGTGATATTTCTTATCACCGCCGACCAGCAACTGTTTAATTGGGTTAACTAATAAATTTGCCCAGCAAAGATATCCTCGACTAAAAATTCATGCCGCCGTAGTTGAGTAGAATCATTTGTATCTTCCTCTCAGTTTTATTCTATACAAAATCTAATAATCGATTATGAGAAAGAACCGATAACAGTTGGACCATCGATTCAGAGCCGACTATCTTCTACACGCACCCGATATAATTCATTCAAGTGTGTATAGTCTATTCTTTTTAGGTCACTGGCTTGAGTCTCGCGATAACAGTCTCAAGTACTTATGATAATGAAAAAAATGCTAATGAAAAAGTTGCTTTCACTATCTTTGCTTCTTTTAGCCTCTTTTAGCAGCCACTTTCGATGCGAATTACATACAATCAGCCACTTCAAATTTCATTTGCTTAATGAATTTTTTATTCAATTTAGAGAAATCCTACAAATTATACAAATCATAACCACACGCAGGTGGCGCCACTGGAGATTAAGTCTTCAGAGCTAAGCAAAAAGCACACAGTGGTGGATCAATAATAAACATTTATTTCGTACCTTCTTGATTAGGGTTGTTTGCGTTCGGATGTGCCGATAAAGAAGATGGTGGCTCGTCCTCAGCTACACCCATTGTAGCAGCAGCAGTTTGCTGATGATGCGTCTCCACCTCAGTTGCCTCTTCACACCTGTCCACACAAAGTTCATTTCAGTCTCTCAAGCGTAAATACATTTTTATCTGCATAAGATAATGAAGATATTAGAAACCCTTTGTACATCAGTCTGATATTCTTATACAAAAACAAGTACTCTATCAATTAATTCAACTTTATCTTTAAACAGAAAACAATATCGAATAAATGTTTGTCAGTCACCTAGTCAGTCGCAAAGATTCAAAGTGGAAAGCAAACAAACAAGAATTCGATCGCAGTCGTCTAATCTATTCTCGCCTACTCAGTATTCAAATGGACCTAAAGCCCTAAACATGTATTTACAGTGTAAATGTTGGCCGCGTGAAAGAAACATGTCACAGAATGCGCGCAGCTCGCTCTCTTCAGTATGCAACAAGATAGTCTCGGCGACTCGAGTGTAGACTCAATAACGGTATGTTGACCTTTGATGCGATCGCTACACATCCACAACATTGCCATTGTGAGGATGTGCTCGTGTTATACTAAACTACAATGTCAAACCCACCAATCAACAGTTCGACGCCAAATCATAACATTTCTCCAACCTTGGCTGAGAACTAACACGCTTCGTGCGAACAAATCTATTGCTCTTTGTCAGTCTTAAGCCACTTTGACGAATAATATATTTTGCCTTCGAACAAGTTTTCATTTAAGCGCTGCTATAGAAATTATTATTCTTCTTAATTTTACAATTTAACATACACATTTATTTGACATATTTTATATTTTGATATTCTATTATATATCAAACTCAATTAAAAGAGAAACAAATCTATATTGACATCATTATACTTTTGATAAGCAGTACTCAACTTAGCAAATAAAAGAAATCAATTTAATTAAATAAGGGCATTATTTTGTAAGTAAATATAAGGCATTGAAAATATGTATTTATACTTCTCAATTGAACAAGTTATTTTTAATATACTTTATTCTCTTCAAAAATCTCGAGAAAATAAACACTAAAAACAAACTGTAACGCAAACTCCTTTAATATTATATAAGCTCTATATAATATAAACTGTTTGACAATTCATTTGAAATAACTTTATCGTCAAGTAGTGTTAATAATAATAAGTAATAATCTTATAAATGCTATAATAAAATGCAATATCATACAAAATTGTTATTTAATTGAATAATAATAATAATAATAATACACTTATTTATTAATTGTTAAATTCAATGTACTGTTTTAATTATTAATAATATCTTGACTGTTATACAGTCAATGATGCCATAAAATAAACATTAGATTGATATAGGTATCGACAATGAATAATGCATTTTGCAGAGAAATCTCATTAATTGCGATTATAAGAGAGTACATCTCCAAATTATTTTCTTTAGATTATGATAATTACCCGTAATTTCATTCTAATAAGAAAAATGGTTAAATTTGTTAAAAGTGAAAATTTGTTCAAATATTTCATTTACTACAAGTAGATTGTATAGATCTATGTTACTCACTTTTTCCTCCTTTTTGAATTAAATTTTTTTCAGCGACTTGTTATGAAAAAAATAATTTGGCTTTGAACATCTGAATACACAACTTTTTAATCAAGTATCTTGATAAACATGACCCAATATTCAAAATAATTATTTTATTAATAATAATAAAAATATAGTTTTATTACATAATCATTTTTAGGGGTACGTATTATTTAAAAGGTTGTCTATCTAAAAACTCAATAAAAATCACCATAATAAACTTCAAAACTTATAACATTTATTTTCTATGGATAAATAATTACACACAATTGACAATAAGTAGTTATTAGTATCGCAAGTTCTTAAGGAAGATGACAAAATCCACCTTTGTTTTCGATAAAAGCAACACAATTTCAAATATATTTATCTTTTTAAAAATGAATCAATAAATAAGTAAACTAATTAAATCTTGATTTTTTAAACAGAAAATATTGCAAATAATTACTCCTCAACCCAATTAAACATTTTTCGACCTTCTTTTTCAGCAATAAAAAAATGTATCTATTGTTGATTATTATAATTGTTTTTCATTTCGTAATTTCTTATTGAATCACGTTTTGTATTGCCAGAATGGTAATAGTAAAAGGAAAGGACCACCGGAACTAATCTTCAACTGCAGAAATCAATTTTAATGAGCAACTAATCTCCGAACAATCGAGGAAATCAAATCCAGTTGCGTAATGCCAAATTGAATTTCTTTAAACTGGTTGTCGGTAATTTTTCGTCTTATGTAAGGAAGCGAGCATCGAGTAGTCACCAGATCCATTGTAGAAAGTCGACCTTGATAAGTGAATCAATAATTTATAATGATAAAAGTTGTTGAATAGAACATATGTACTCGATTCAACATTGTAAATAAATTTTGCAGTTGATGAACCTGTGAAAAGGTAAAGATTGCAAGCGTCAGAGTAGATATAAATTTTTGAAATCATTTTAATTGTATAACTTTTCAGCAATATTTTCTGACTCTTTTATTGTTAAACTTATTATTAGTATCAACACTCAAGATATATTAATGACACTTTACAAATGCACGTCATTTTTATCATTCACAATTGCCACTTAAATCTCGCAATGAATCAGCTCAGCTGTTACTTTAAATAATAATTATTGTTCTCTGGTTTGCAGTTAATCTCAGACTGTTAATTCGTTATTCATTTAGACTTCTAGAAGTAAAGTATAATATAATAGTACAAGCTGTTCAACTTAAATGCAATAATCATTTTAAAACTCATGTAAAAATAACGATCTAATGATTATTCTTTATGAAGATATATATTATGGTTGCATAGGTATAAAAATGCTTAATACAGAAGTAATACAGATTTCATTGTGTTTATTAATTACTGATACAGCTTTTATTAGATTTGATTTTTTTATTTTCTGTCCTAAAATGAAAAGGAGCATAATATTTGTTCATTCAATATGGGCAAATAACATATAAATTAATGTTTTAAATGAATCATAAATTCATTTTACTGTAATTGGTTATTATGTGACTATATAATCAAATTTAGTCAGTAAACATATATTACATCGAATGAAATATTCGATATTTGTCAAATATTTGCAATGTTCATAAATTACGCTATTTCATGATGCTAGATTATATTGTGGAATATTTTGTCGATCGTAACTTAATATAAAAGTAATTGTTGCTTGACAATATTTTTCATTATGATCTTAATCAATAATCAATTAATAAAAGAGAAGTAACCTTTGATTAGACAATTATTTGATGGTCCTCCAATAACAATTTACAAGTTTTTAGTCTGGCATAAATGCTTCTCTACTTATTTGCAAATTCAATAACGACGTTTAATCTGAAACAATGCAAAATATTTCAGTGGACATTTTCGAAGAAATAGATGAAACCATAATTAAATGACATGTTCGTTTATATATACTAAAGTCAAACGTTTCTGTAGAAGCAAACGATCGCCACTCCTTTCGATCTCTCCATCGAGAAACTGCAAATTCAAGTCGACATCCAAGTGACCAACCCAGTAAGCTCATCCAGCTCTGCTCATACCTATAACATCACTTCCAATAAAACGAAAACAGTTTTCCATTCGTTACATCCACAATTCCACAAGCGAGGCATGACTTAAAAAAAGCAAAACAAAAAACAAATTATATAAACAAAGATACTCAAGCATACTCCCATCATGAAAGATCGTCAGATCTAGGTCAGAGGTCGCTCAGGATGGCTTGAAATTAGCGTCTGAAGATAAGCCTGGTGAGACACTAGAAACAAGCTTCCAAAAACTCGACAAACGACGCTTATTTTTAAACAGAGGGCAATTGCAGGTTAGGTCGTTGGGCAGTGTCAACTCTTTCTCTCTCTCTCTCTCTCTCTCTCTCTCTCTCTCTTGTTTTTTCTTTTTCTTACCATTAGAATCATCTATCCTCGTTGTAAAGAAAAGGATAGATTTTTTGCTTTGCAAAAAGAGAAAAAGTGAGTGAACGAGTTTAGAGCAGCGCGCGCGGGGGCAATGTTCGACAATAAGCATCGCTGATGGGGCGTGTTTTGTCGCTAGCTCGTTGAAACGTAACTCACATTTTACTCCGCGGTCGTCGCTGAGACGGATCGCTGCATGGAGTACGCTTGCCACTCTCCCACGAAGCTGTCCGGACCGTCACACTCGAGCACGATCAAAAACATACACACGCACTCGCGCACAGAATAGCGTAGCCTGAAGGTACCTAAGGAAGCTGTCAAGCGGCGAGCGACGGATTGCACGCCGCCACCTCGACGACGCTGCAGACTCGCGGCCGCCCGAGTCAAATTTCACGGGCTCAAACCACTGGCCAAAAATCGCCAAAACAACTCGCACCTATGCTATGTATACGTTCAGCGTCGCAACACCAACCAGCCATCCAAACCGTCACCAACAGCCCCGCGCACACACACTCACACAACATCCAGATACTGGCGCCACCCTGTGCTGCTCATATGAATTACTTAGTCAAAATGCGTTGGCCACTTCTCATATCTCAAATTATGATAACATTTTTTGTCACTTTTCAAATGTAAACACACATTCAACATACTATCCTCATACACTTTAGTCCAAAATTATCATTTTATATTACAAAATACATCATTTTGACTAATACCAAATGATCATTATCATAAGACATTTTTTCTTTCATAAATATGGATCGATTATGTATTAACAAACAAAAGAATTGATATTTATACATTATCACTACTGGCGACATTTTTCGTGTCTCTAAGTCAAAATTATTTTATTTTAACTTCAAATAAACTCGAATACTTCACAGTGCTGTATTCTTATTATTACAAAGTTCATTCATTTCAAGAGACATAACAAGTTTGTCTAATTAATATATTTATCATTTTCGAATTTAACGCGCAATACTAGTTTATATGAATTTCCTAAATAAGAATGATTATCTGTATAACTTATGATACGATTGTAATTTCTATAAATGTATATATATATATATATATATATATATACACATTTATATTTTATAAAAAGGGTAACCTCCAGTTTGCTAAATAAAATAAACAATATTTTCTAATAACGATTTTATTATAAGTGAATAGACAAATTTATAATCTCTAAGAAATAGAGATACAGTATAATATGACAATTATTTTTATTGAGTTATGTTGAAAATGATTTTATATATATTTAATCACTTAACATAGTATTAAAAAATTGTAAAAACTTGTAAATGCATCATCATCTTTTAGAGATGACTCTATATAGTATATTATCAATAATCAAGCTTCTACTTTTTTTCTTTTTCATAAACACGATTCTTTATTACTTGCAATTATATTCCAGAATTTTTATAATACTTAACTTTTTTAGAAAGAAAATGTATACAATTAAATTTGTAGATATTTTTTAATATTCTATATAGATAATATTGAAAAGACTATAAAAACTTACTACTCTTAAACTAAACTACAATATACTCATTATAAACCGATAAACTAGAATATTGTTTCAAATCTATTAATAACTTAATTCTAATTGCATACATTATCTACACACATATATGATTTAAACAATGTATAATTAATAGAAGACTTAAAAAAGTATAAATAAATTTTATTTAATAATACAAATCTATTTATACAATGCAGAAAATACATCAATTACATAAATGATATTCCGGAGATATATACGTACATAATAATTGTCTTACAGCTTTTTACTTTAAAGTTAATATAATTCAAGTATGTAAAACAGTAAAACTTAGTATCGTCTAAATTGCTTTTTGAATCGTTCATAGTAGTAATCATCTGTAGCTTTTTCATCCGTAGTTTTTCGTTTTTCAGATAATTTACAATTCTTGACACTTTTAGAAGTAGACCCTTGTTTTCCTTTTTGATTATCACTTTCATCCACGTTAACTATAAAAATAATAATAATCACCAATTATGAATATATTCCACAAAAAAAAAAAAAAATTAATCTTCTTTCTTCACATCAAATACTTACATCGATTATGTTGAACAAAATTGACCGCCATATTCGTCGGTACAAACTGTGATGGTCTATCTTTTTTACGATGACGATCCCATAATAATTTTAATTTAGCTTCCTCTGTAGCTTCTATATTTTTAATTTTTGCCCTAAAGTTGAGTTGATATTTCATCAATTAATGGAATTTATAAAGAAATAAATGTGTTCATTAACAATGATAAACTGACACTTACTCAATACCAAGATCCACTTCTGGAATACCAGAAAGCATCTGATTTGACAACATTTCTTCATTGCGATGAGCTGAACTTTGTTTTAAATGATCTGGTACCGCTCTTAAAGCAGCTTCTTCTGGCGAACAATAGATTTTATCTTTCTGACTAATATCATCTGAATCTTCTTGTTGCCTTTTCTTGGTTTTTCTTTTAACCAATTCTTCCTCTATATATTTCAACCTATAGATATAAAACAAGAAATTAAAAAGAAAAAAGAAAAAAAGTACAGCAATATTAAAAAAGAGAGAAGAAACAAGAAATGTGTATTTTTCACAATCAAATGAAAAAAATTTATCAATATACTTACATTTCTTCATCTTCATCTCTTTTATTAGTTTCTGCATTAAATTGTGTTCCAATGCTCGTATCATAATTCTCATCAGATTTTAATTGAGTATTTTTCAATGCTGTCATGCTAACCATTCCATCTGTTTTAACACTGAATGGATCTTCCTATAATGAAAATAACGTAAAATTAAATTAAATTTAATACATTGAAATTAATCAAATCAGTTTATGAATATCTAACCTCAAATTTGTGTAACTATTATAATCAAAGCATTTATTCATGTTATCATTGTTTGAAACAATAATAAAGTAAATCAAAAATTGAAATACTAAATACCCACCGTGACTTTTAAAATTTCATCTGAAACTTTTTCTCCAAGGGCTAAACAAATAGCATTCACTCCATTCATTCGCTGACGTAATTTCTGAATTGTTTTTGTCTCTTCAATTTTATTTTTTATCGAGGTTATTGTTTCTTCATCATCACTTTCATCATCCATTACTTTTAAACTCCTCAAATTCTTTTTTGAAACTTTTTTGAAAACAATTTTTGGCTGTTCACTATCACTCATTTTATCAATTATTTGTTCAAATCAGTCTAATAAAATCACTTCCAAAAAAATTCAACTTTGACAATATAACACGTTTAGACGCTGAACTTTTAATATAACAGTGATTAATAAAATTAAAAATTGAAAGAAATATGCTTCACAGTTTACTTTCATTCGTTCAAAATCGTCAAATTAAAATAAATGACAGCAAGGAAAAAGCTACGTTTACTCTGGTTTACTCTCTGTTCAATTTCACTAGATTTCATACCAGCGTTCACTGCTGATCCTGTTTAGCGTTTTTCCTCTAAGCTGATTTATTATAAAATGCAAAATTTGGATGTTTTATTTGTTTCTTAACACTATATGAAAATATTGTTTTGACAAAGAATATGTCTTTGTAATATGAATAATGTTCTTTTATTCTTGTCTTAAAGTGGGTAATGTAGGAGCAGGCTTTATCGTCCAAGTTTTGATGGTGGCGCTATCTTCAGTGTGATAACATATTTCATCCAGCTTCAATTGCAAACTTGCAAAGACGCTTTTTCAAGGGAGTTTCTGACATCCCGTATTAGAGTATTTTGCATAATATTACAATAATATTTATTTTTAATAAGAATTGTGTGTAATTTTATTAATAAATTTGTTCATGATACTTTTGTTTAGATTTTTTCCTTTATTAATCAGTTAAAACTAAAAAATGGCTGATTATATAGTGTCTGAAGCTGAGGAAAGTAGCGAGGTAATTTGAGAATTATCATTTACAAAAAGGCTCATTTTCTTCTCGTTGTTTTGCAATGAAAATGGACCTTTATATTTTTGTATTAATTGATCTTGTTTTATTATACCTAATTTATGTCAACCCTTAGATATATATTGATTATAGTTTTTGCAAATTCAAAGGTTATGTTTATAAACTCTCAAGTTTTTCCCCTTTATTTTAATATTAATCTTATATGATTTCGAAGTATTTTAAGCTATATATATTTCTCATATATTTTTCATTTTCATTGGATACTTATATTCTTATTTGTTATAAATTTTCATTCAAAATTTTGAAATATATATAAGTAATCAATAAAATAGTTCATTCTTTATAATCTTCTGTATTTTATTTATTATTTGTGCCATATTCCAGGAAGAAGAACTTAGTGTTCCAGAAAGAAAAAAATTTAAAAAATTAAAAGCTAGAGAAGAAAGTGATGAAGAGGAAGAAGATGACGAAGAAAAAATAAGAGAAGAGTTAAAAGATTTAATCGATGACAATCCTATAGATGAAAGTGATGGTGAAGACAGTGATGTTTCAGGATCGAAAAAGCGTAAAAAGAGTGATGACGAATATGATGATCGCTTAGAAGATGACGATTATGATCTGATAGAAGAAAATTTAGGCGTAAAAGTTGAAAGAGTTAGTATATTTTCAAAACAACAGTATTTGTTTCTAAGTTATATCTGACTTCAGAATTTAACATTTTAATTTGAAAAATACTGATATCATTTTCATTCACAGAAACGATTCAAACGACTCAGAAGAATTCAAGATGAAGAATCAGACGAAGAACAAGAACAAGAAGTCGAAGAAGAACGAAATGCTATTGCTAATGAATTATTTGATGGTGCTTCTGGAGATGTAAGTATCTTATATTTTTTATTATTATTAATCTTTATTGTATAATTTCTCTTTTTGTATCTAATATAGGGACTTAATTTCATTATATTAGAAAACGGAGTATTTTTTGTATACATTTTATCTATTTCACTCGTCAATGAAATATATTTATCAAGTTGAGATATTCTGTTTAATAAGACTTTTATATGTAGTTACCTCAAAATATTTCAATTTTTCTCAATTTATCATGTCAAGAAACTTATTCAAATTAGTTAATAATTTGGTTTTGTCATACAAACAAATTTTAATCTTATCGAAACTAATGTCAGTTTGAAATTGTATGTATTTCTGGTGTGTTCAAAATAATTTTCTCGAGCTTGGTTTAAAAACTGACTCAAAACGCACGAACTGTTAGTCTAAAGTTACGATGCTTTTTGCAATATTAGTTTACGTATTAGTACTATCAGTAAATTATTGATTGAAACATTTTAAACGTTAATATTCACTGATCGATTGGTCAAATTTCGGCAAATTTGTTATCACTTAAAATCAAAATAGGTTTATCTATTTCAGCAGCTAATGCAATTAATAAATTCTTCCCCGCTCTCTATCAGAGATTGGGGTGCTCACTCTTATAAATATTGATAACACTCCTATAAAGACCATCATGTTTTTTTACCCCCTGGTGCAATTTTACCATAATTGCGGAAAATTGTATTTTCTACAATTACAGCGCCATCAAAAAACAAAAAAAATGTTTCAAACAAAATTTAGGTATTTATTGCGGAGAACCCGAATCTGCTAAAAAATAAGGGTTCCCATTTGAAATTCGTAAGTTGCTCTACCCTCCATCCTCAAGAGGTGGAGGTAACAGGTCGAGATTGGTATGATCCAATAGGCCCCTCTGAGACAAACAAATTTTATTCGAAACATTTCTTGATACGATTCTTAGTTTTCAAGATATTTAGTTATTTCAAGATAAAAAAATCACCCTGCTCGATTTGAATAAACAACACTCGGATTTATTAATAATGAAAGAATCAATTTATTGCTTTATACGAGACGATTTTCGTGATTGGCTGACTCGGATTCACAATATATTATTTTGGTAATCGCTCAAGGCTCAGAGCTACAACTGTCTAAATAAAGTTTATCAGCGCTTTCAAATTTGGCCATCTCGATAAGCGCTTTATTTCCCACAAATTAGTCGTCCTAATTTTCGTGCGCTCTCGAATACTTTATCAATTATTTCCTAACATCGAGTCATCTTCATTTGTGTCACTCTCGTCATTTGTTGGCCATAACTTCATTGAGTCGGTGCACAAGTTTCCTGATCAGAGACGATTCGCCTTGGGTTTGATAACTACAAATAAATGTTTTTAGCTTTATCAAGTACTAACGAGCAGGCCCAAATGATTGATATGATATGTGTCTATGAGTTGATTACCTTTCTCGATTGGGTTCAGTCAACCCTCCTGTCGGCCTTGTTTTCTTTTCGCACATATGCACAAAACCCAGTTTCTAATAGTTCTCTCCATTTTATTTCTCAAGTTTGGTATCCAGTAATCTCTTTGCACAGTAGTAGCTTCCGTTTTGCTGGTTAAAAAATGTTCGAATTTGTGTACTTTTCTGATAATCTGCCCTTGCAACGCTGAAGGCACCACCAGTCGCACGTCACTCTTATCTTCTTAGTATAGTAAATTTGCCCTCACCATGTAACCTGGTTGCTTACTTTTTTTGTTCTCTTCTCGCAAACGATGCGCTTTCACGTCCTCCAACTGTGCTCGGCAAAGCCATGGTAACATGCCGTCATGCATCGGTTGATCAACGAACACTCAGAAATTGGCGATCTGCTCAGAACATACGAATATACCATGTTTTTGCCTAGACGATGCTCTATTGAGGTATTGAGCTATATATAATCTTCGAGTTGTAGCGTTCACCTAGCGATACGAATGGACAGTTTTTTTTTCTCGTAAGCACAAAGCCGCGAAAGTTCGTTATGATCTTGTAAACTCTGAACTTCATTTTTCTCCTATTAATTACCAATCCTGCATTCGCGGTAGTGTTTAACTTTTCTAATCTTTCCACGGCGCTTGTGATATCTTTGGTGGATATTATTAAATCGTCCATATATAAAAGTACTATTCCAGCTCTCACCAATTCTGCAAAAATAACGTTAATAAATTGCTCAAAAACAGCAGGTGAATCACAAATTCCAAAAGGAACTCTTAAGAATTCGTTATAACGTGCAGGAATAACAAACGCTGTATGTTAAATGCTTTTTTCATCTACTGAGAAATGAAAAAAACATTTTTCAAATCTAACGTGGTAAATACCTTTGCGCCTTAAAGTGCGTCCAGCTGATTGTCAATCAGCGGCATCGGATACCTGTCTTTACATATTATTTTACAATTTGTATGCTTGATCCATTCTGTCTGTCATAATCAATAATCCTTCTTTTTTCTTCTCGTCTTTTTACAACAAACGACGATTAGAACATCTCAGTTCAAAAGTGAAGTTTAATTCAAATTCCTTCTCTTCTGCAACATGTAACAATATGATTAAGAACTATTTTAAAGTGTTTTCAATCTACGAATTTTAGATTCAATGTAAAATTAATTATATTTTGTTATATATCATATATTATTATTTAAAAAATTATTAACAATGATACAATTTAATTATTTTGAAATACCCTTAGAAACTCTAAATTTTTCAAACAAAATTAGTTTCAAAGACATTTTTAATATATTATTAATTGAAAATATTATATTATTATTTGATTTTGATAAATATTAAGTTGCATGAAAATTAAAGAATTTTTTAGAACCAACGTGAACCGTAGGTTCACGTAGGTAGACAGCTCTATCGAATGAGAACAATTCGGAGAAGAATAATTTTATATTTTTATGATAGATGATACAAAAATATGCAACAAATTTATTTCAGCGATTATTATCATTTTAATCAAATTACTATAATAAACTATAACATTAAAAATTCATTATATTTATTCATTTTATGATGCAAAATTATCTGATGATACTTTTTCAGCTAAACTCTTGCCGTCAAAGTTTTATATTGAAAAAAAATATGAAAAATATGAATAGAAAATGGTATAAAAAAAATGTTTAAATAAAGTTTTGCAAAATTTTCATTTTTGAAAGAAATTACATTAGTAATATGGATTTTTCTAACGATTTCGACGTTTTTATTCTGAGAAGAATTTTTCGTGTTTACTATGCCATCTATTAAATGGCTTAAAAAATCTTAATGCAAGATTTCAAATTTCTCTCTGTTCTATCCTATTTTCGATTTGATGTATAAATTTTAAGACGGTTTACATTTTCTTTTATTATGTTCTATTGAATAATTTTATACAGTCGACTTTGCCTCATAGATATGATGCTTTTAATATTCTGTTGAATATAAGCATAATATTTTTTAAATACTTTTAATTCTTATTGTATTAGGGGAATTCAAATTTTACTTCATAAAATGTATTAGTCTACTAATTTTTTTTAGTTCTAAAAATAAATTTGAGACATTTATTTCATAGGAAGATGAAAGGCGCAGTGAACGAAGCCATCGTCCTGAACCAGAAATTTTTGATGATGAAGGCAGCGAGGGCGAATATTCAGATGCGGACGATTTTATTGTGGATGATGATGGACGGCCAATCGCAGAGAAACGCAAGCGCAAGAAGCCAGTATTTTCAGATGCGAATTTGCAAGAAGCCCAAGATATTTTCGGCGTGGACTTTGATTTCGATGACATCGCACGCTATGATGAAGACTATGATGAAGATGAGGAAGATGATGAGGATGAGTACGAAGAAGACGGAGACGGTGAGCGTCCGCGTCGTCCAAAGAAGCAACCAAAGCACAAAAAAACGCGTACTAGCATTTTTGAAGTGTATGAACCAAGCGAACTGAAGCGCGGTCACTTCACTGACCTAGATAACGAAATTCGTAATACTGACATTCCGGAGCGAATGCTATTGCGTTCAGTCCCAGTTACACCTGTGGAAGAGAGTTCGAATGAGCTAGATGAAGAAGCTGAGTGGATCTACAAGCAAGCCTTCTGTAAGCCTACGGTCTCCGTGCAGGATGCTCATCTCAATGAAGAAGCAAAGGAGCGAGCAAAGAAAGGTCCACAAGCTATTGGAAAGATCAAAAAAGCTCTCGATTTTATGCGTAACCAACACTTCGAAGTTGCTTTCATTTCCTTCTATCGCAAAGAATATGTCTTTCCTGAACTGAACATCAACGATCTTTGGAAAGTGTTTAAATGGGATGCAAAATGGTGTTCGCTAAAACAGCGGAAAGAACGATTTTTCAAGTTATTCGAAAATATGCGCAACTATCAATCCGAGCAAGTGATGAAGGATCCGGATGCGCCGTTGCCAGACCATGTGCGAGTGATTCAAGACGAAGATATTGTGCGTTTAAAAGACGTACAGACAAATGAAGAACTGAATGACGTATTCAATCATTTTAAGCTTTACTATAGTCAAGACATTCAAGCGATGCAGGAGATGAAACGAGAAAAAGAGAAAGAAATGCGTCGCGAAGCAAAAATTGCTAAAAGAAAGCAACAACTGCTGGAAGCAGAAGAGAATGGAGAAGATCCACCACCGGAAGAAGACGAAGAAGAGGATGTAGAGGAAGCTAAGGGAGAGATGGTCAAACAAGCGACGCGATCAGGACCATACCAGTTGTGCTGTAAAGCTGGTCTCGCTGGAATGGCTAAACGATTCGGACTTAGTCCGGAGCAGTTTGCAGAAAACTTACGGGACAATTACCAACGCCATGAAGTTGAACAGGAGCTAACTGAGCCTAGTGCAGTCGCGAGTGAGTATGTAAGCAAAAAGTTCCAGACGGCTGAAGAGGTCCTACGAGCAGCTAAATTTATGGTTGCAACACAGCTGGCAAAAGAACCGCTGGTACGAAAATGCGTAAGAGAAATGTATATGGAGCGAGCTAAGCTATCGGTGAGACCAACAAAGAAAGGCTTGAAAGAGATCGACGAGAGCCATCCGATCTATACGATAAAATATTTAAAGGACAAACCGGTGCGTGATTTAGTTGGCGATCAATTTCTGAAACTTGTTATTGCAGAGAATGACAAACTAATAGAGATGCATCTTAGTGACACTATCGAAGGTAATACTAGTTCAAATTATGTTGATGAAATGAAACAATTGTACTATCGCGATGAATTCAGCAAGAACGTACAGGACTGGAACGATCTACGAGTTGCCTGCGTTGAGTTCGCAATAAAGCAGATGGTTATTCCAGATATGAAAAAGGAGCTCAAAGCGAGTCTGCTGAGCGAAGCAAGGGAATGTGTAATGAGAGCGTGTTGTCGCAAAATCTATAACTGGATAAAGGTTGCGCCATACAACTGCGATCATTTGAATCTTGATGAAGACGATGATGAATGGACGACACAAAAGGGTTTGAGAGTAATGGGGGTCGCTTATGTACCGGACTATTCACAAGCGGCTTTTACATGTATAGTTGCACCAGACGGAGAATGTACGGACTATCTTAGACTTCCTAACTTGTTAAAGAGAAAAAATAGTTATAGAGAGGAAGAGAAAATTGCCAAAGAAGCTGATCTTTTAGCTATTAAAAATTTCATTTCCAACAAAAAACCACACCTCATTGTTGTGAGTGGTGAGTCACGAGAAGCGCTAAAAATTGTCGAAGATCTCAAAGAAATAGTAGCAAATTTAGTGGAAGAAGAGAAATACCCAAATATAGACGTCGAAATTTGTGAGAACGAACTAGCCGTGATATATTCAAATAGCAAAAAAGGTACTGCGGAGTTTCGAGATTATCCCATTCTTCTTCGCCAAGCAATTTCATTGGCCAGGCGAATGCAGGATCCACTTGTAGAATTTTCACAATTGTGCACAGAAGATGATGAAATTCTTTGCCTCAAATATCATCCATTGCAGGACGAATTATCTTCAGAAGATTTACTAGAAAACATTAACTTGGAGTTTGTCAACCGAGTTAACGAAGTTGGAGTGGATGTAAATAAGGCAGTTCAGCAAGCGTATTTCAGTAATCTTTTGCAGTTTGTTTGTGGTCTGGGTCCGCGCAAATCTCATGCACTAATTAAATTGCTCAAACAAACTAATCAACGACTTGAAAATCGGACTCAGCTGGTAACTAGTTGTCATATGGGACCAAAAGTTTTCATTAATTGTGCGGGTTTTATAAAAATTGATACAAACAGTTTGGGTGACAGTACTGAGGCATATGTTGAAGTCCTCGACGGATCTCGAGTCCACCCAGAAACTTACGAGTGGGCTCGCAAAATGGCGGTCGATGCACTCGAATATGATGACGAAGATGCGAACCCTGCGAGTGCTTTGGAAGAAATCCTGGAATCTCCAGAAAGGCTCAAAGACCTGGATCTGGATGCCTTCGCCGAGGAACTCGAACGCCAGGGTTTCGGCAACAAGTGTGTTACTCTGTACGACATTCGCGCAGAGTTGAATTGTCGGTACAAAGATTTGCGCGTACCCTACCAGTCACCCACACCGGAAAAAATCTTTGACATCCTTACAAAAGAAACACCGGAAACCTTTTACATAGGCAAAATGATCCTCGCAACAGTCGTAGGGATCAGTCATAAAAAGGCACAAGGAGAACAGCTGGATCAGGCTAACCCTGTACGCAACGATGAAACCGGACTCTGGCAATGTCCATTTTGTCTAAAAAATGACTTGCCAGAACTTTCCGAGGTGTGGAATCACTTTGATGATGGTTCCTGTCCAGGTAAAGCGACTGGAATTCGACTGCGATTAGATAATGGAATCTCTGGATACATTCATATTAAAAATTTGTCTGATAAACATGTAGCTAATCCAGCAGAAAGAGTCAGTATTGGTCAGACAATCCACTGTCGAATAATTAAAATTGAAGTAGATCGGTTCAACGTAGAGTGCACAAGCAAAAGCAGTGACTTGTTGGATAAGAAACACGAGTGGCGGCCTCAAAAAGATCCCTTCTATGATACTGAAGCTGAGCAAGAGGATTTAAAAGTTGAGGAAAATGCAAAGAAGATTCGTCAAAGACAAACCTATGTGAAGCGGGTGATTGTACATCCATCATTTCACAATATCAGCTATACTGAGACTGAGAAGTTGATGCAAAATCAAAAACAAGGCGAGGCGATTATTCGACCTAGTAGTAAGGGCGCAGACCACCTAACGGCAACATGGAAAGTCACCGACAATATCCTTCAGCACATTGATATCCGGGAAGAAAGCAAAGAAAATACGTTTTCATTAGGAAAGAGTTTGTGGATTGGTAACGAGGAATTTGAGGATTTGGATGAAATTATTGCCAGACATATCAACCCAATGGCAGCCTACGCTTCAGAGCTCATTGATTTCAAGTACTATAAACCGGAAGTAGAGGGTTACAAAGATAAAGCAGAAGAGATCATTCGAGGACAAAAGAAAGAAAACCCCAGTGGTATTCCGTATATTATCTCGGCATCTAAAAGCCACCCTGGAAGATTTATGTTGTCCTACCTGCCGGAAACCAGTTGTCGACATGAGTTTATAACAGTCTGTCCTGAAGGTTTCCGGTTTCGTAGCCAGATGTTCAGTAGATTGAATGACCTCTTTAGATGGTTCAAAAAACATTTCCGAGATCCGATCCCAGGTCGAGCCACACCCAGTACTCCACGTGGTGCAACATCCTCACGCACTCCGTATAATACTGGAACACCCACTGTAACTAGTGGTGTTAATCAAGAAGCTATTCAAAGAGTCGCTCAGAATTTACCACATCACATGTTACATTCGCTATCCCAAGTTGCTAATCATACTCCTCATTATGCCCCACATACTCCTGGTACTACTGCTAGCTATGGCATGCACACTTATCCCAATACACCATATACCCCTTCTGGTCAGACTCCTTTCTTAACTCCTTATCAGACGCCTCATCATACACCTCATCATGGCCAACCGACGCCAAGATATGGCCAACACACTCCCAATCAACAGAGTCCCTTTCTTCATCCTGGCCAAACCATGCCAATGTCTTCACACAGATCTACTCCCACACAAAGGTCTAATTCTACACCTTCTGGAACAGAAAATATGGACTGGAAGAAAGCCGCTGAAGCATGGGCCAGACTCAGTCAAAGTGGCGGTTCTCGACAAACGTACGATTTTTTATTTACTTTATTCCTTTAATTTGCTAGTAACATAGTAATAAATAATTAAAGGATCTTAAAGTATAGATATGGAATACAATTTCAATTTTATAATGATGCAATGTTTATTCATTACGGAAAATATACTAAATTATTTTATTTTGTATTATATATTTATTTACAATTTGTAACTATAATTTTTGAAATGATTGATTTTATTCTTACAGTACTCCCAGATATGATGATATGAGGAAGTCATCGCGAGGATACGATGAATTGAATAGAGCCAATATGCGTAATAGAGGGCCGAATCGAACACCAAATTTCAAATCACCAAGAGGCACGCCAAACACTAATTCAAGCCCCAGAAGTATGTCTCTCAGTGGAGACGGCACCCCATTGTATGACGAAAGTTAAATTTGTTTCATACAGTTATAAATAATATATCTTATATCCTATGTATTGAAAACAATCTTCGATGTATGTGCACAGCAACTTTGTGTATTATGAAAGTATTCTGTTGTTTTTTATTAGTTTATTTATATTTTGTCACTATGTCTTTACTTCAAAAAATATTATGATGAAATTTGTGTATATATGTTATTACTTATTAATTTCTTTTATACTGAATATATTTATTGCTTTCTTTTTGAATTATTATTATTATTATTATTTTCAAATGCTTTAAAATAGATACAAAAAAATGGTCGAATCATTTTTCGAACAGTCATAATTGAGATTTTTATCATTAGGATCAATTTTATCCAATATAACGATACAACATTTGATAAACTTCACAGCTGATTAATTTATAACAATTGAAATATAAAATGTATTCTAAACTTGAAATATAAATAATGTCTTTAGTTGCTGAAACTAAGTTTGAACAATTTAGATGATAATGAATTCTGATTTATTTTATAGTTGATTTGAGAAATTTCATTGGAAACAATTTAATTTAATTAAACAATATTTTATATAATATATTGAATTGACTAATAAAATAAAGTATTATTTATTAGCAGATGTTCTTTGTAATTGAGTTAGGGAACAATAACAAGATCGCTTTTTATTATACAAGAATTTATTTTCTCAGAGAAAAGTAGCATAACAAATAAATTGAATAAACTCAATGCACTATTTATTTACTTACGCCTGATAATACTTACTCAGTCTATATAAGGAAACGAGAGAAACAGTTGAATATTTATAAGCCTAATTCGTCTCGTTCCTTATGATAAATTATTTTAAGAATTAAATACTGTTTAGTTAACTCATTTCAGGACAGTTTTGTTGAAAATAATATTGTAACTTAATTTATTATTTGATACTAGGCAAAAATTGACAATTGAAATAACATTGAAATTACTGAATAGTACAAATGATTTAACATTCAATTATATTCCAAATTAATCCATACAATTTATTATGTATCGCTGTTTTGAAAGTTGTTAAACAAACGCAACTGAACTTGTAGAGTTAACTAGTCAACTTTCACTTCTCAATTATCAGTTATCAGTTATCAATTCTCAGTATTGCTGTTGAAAATCGTTCCTTCGTGCGAAGAAAGCAAGTGATTATCTCTTATAAACGTTTTTCGTTTCTTCAGAATTAGTGAACTATTGTCAACGAATGACTCTTATCTATGAATTTCACTTGTTATTACTTTGTAGTGTGAGTCACAGAAAAATGGCCAAAGAACTAGAATAAGAGCGACAATACAAATACGAATATCTGGCACATATACAAGGCATTCCACTCGTAACGTTTTGCCATTTTTGGCTAAAATTTCATAGCTTGTGAAATTGCTTCAGCGACAAAGTATCTTTGGTTTCTTTAAATTCACTCTTACATGTTTACGGCTCACTCTTTTTATCACCCTGCATACATTCCAATATCCTTCCGTTATACCTCATTAGAATTATTTATATAATTGTTTCTTCTTATAGGTGTTCCTTTCATTGATTAATTTTATTAATTTTGTAATACTATTATTACTTTTATACAAACTTCATTTTCGATTTTAATCCAATCGCATGACAACGATGATAGCTTTTTTAATCATTCTATCGTAGCTTTCGACTTCTCACGTAACAATCAGCACCATGTGACATACGATCGATACGATCGCAATTAGGGAAATTATTTGTATGAACCTCAGCATTGTTGTACATCCTAAACCGAAGAAAGAATTCTTCCAATGACGAAGAAATTTTCATCGCAAGATCTTAACACAATGTTTAACGATAGGTGTATTTTGAAGGTTCATTTTCATTTACTTTGTACAACATTTGAGTATTTAAACGTCGTGAAAATCATTAATTAAAAGCAAATTTGCCTTACTCAAATGATACGTGAATCGTACAATTTGTATTTTCAATGAGTGTAACGTCATTTCAATAAATTGATCAGTTGTTCTTATCAGTTTTTAGAATTTACGAATTAAATATTTCAGAGACTGAGATTAATTATTACTTTGCTCATGTACATTTCGAACTTGAATGTTATTAGTAATATCCAGCACTGTTACGCTGTTTCATGAAAAACCTTTAAAGCTTAAGAATTATCCCTAAGACAAAAACGCAGACCTTGTGGAATTCTTGTAGCAACGTTTGAATTCACCTTTAGAACAAATAAAATACAAAACGCAATATCACGAAAGCACAGTATCACCCCGCACATATGACAAATACGAGTCGCTTATAAAAATAACAGCTTATAGAAGGACGATACTCAGGACGACATGTCCATTTTGTCTATACGAGTAGCTAAATTCGTGATAAAAAAATGATGGCAAAGCAACAAATGTTTTGCTTTACGACTCGCCAAAAAGCAGAGATATACGATATAAGCATTATTACAATACCTCAAACGCACATCAACAAATATAAGATATTGCGCTTAAAAAATGACGTCTCATCATCATCATCGTCACTGTCCCTGACTACTGATTGACTAGATAAAACATTAAATTCTTTGAATAAATAATGTCTACCAATTCTACTATTATCCTATCGCCCTATCATAATTAGTAGATCCCGTGTTGTTCATTTGCTTAACTGTTATTCTAATTACAGTTGCTTGACTTGTATCGATGTAGTCCTAAATCTATTGGTGAGCCAAACTTTACAAAACGATTTTGCGTAACGACGAAATTCGGTCTCGTCGAAGAGCTTCGCTTGTATCCCTGGATGGCATAACATTAAATTGAATATTTGCCTAGAAACTGACTCGAGCATGCTTTAAGATGCCTGCGATGCAGCAATTTTTAAGTACTATTGTTATTAATATATTCATCGTAAAAGTGATTTTGTTTAAATACTATTATAAGTTATCTCGTGTTTGTCTCGTTGTATTGCTAACTGTAATGTTTTCGTTTGAGTAATTTAGTTTCAAACTGGCGTCCTCATGAAACACTTAGTCATCACTAGCTCGAGATAAAAACGAACTAAATTTGACCGAATCATTCAATAAATATTTATTAATATATGAGCACAAGTTACAAAAAATTATTGATAGCTACAAAATGAATAAATAAATTTCATACATTGAATAAATAAATAATCACGAATTTTGGCAATGCATTCGTTTCAAACTTCCTTTTGGCTGCCTTCGATAGAGACAATTTAAAAAACAATGTATAGAGTAGAATACAAACAATACTTTGATCATCGCGGATTAAATAAATAAAGTAATAATATGGCTATGTCTGAGAATACTTCATTGGCAATGATATTTTAAAAATATTTAAGAAGAGAAATAACGATCATGCAAATAAATACGGAGTAACACGAATTCGAACACAAATCAAGAGTATGAGCAGAGAATGTATTATCGAAGATTTGTGTAATTTCTGAAGGCTAAGCGCTTTGATTTGCCTTGAGGCTAGCTAGTATTACGCTCCGAAACGTCCTTTTTCGTTTCACTCGGGAAAGGCGAAGTGATATTCGTACAGGACATATTGTCCACTTTGTGGCAATCGCTATTGCGAGAGTTTGGGTTGACTACAATATCCTCTGGTGAAGTTTTTGGTTTCATCTCGACGGGGCTGTTTAAAATCGACGTGCTTTCAAGCACATCAGTTTCTGGCTCTAATGGACCTTCAATTATGCCTTCTTGTACTAGAACGCTTTTGAATGTTGCTAGAGTTTTTCTTAATGTTATACAGAAGCCCCTGGACGCAGGAATAAGTGGAAATTCAGGGAGAACTTTATTATCTAGAAAACGAACAAAGAAACGATTAAACTAGATCATTTATCTAGGCATGCATTGTTTAATTAGAAAATAATAACGATTTATTAAAATATCACACGTTAACAAAATAAAATTCAAATTCAAAGAAGTATTTGTCATAAGATACATTTTAAAGTGTATTTTACAATGTTTTATTTTATACTCAAAATACTCATCTATTCCATTTATTAAATATACATGATAAAAAGTGAACTCACCAACTTGAGCAATCTCTTTAAAAGTGGTTGGAGTGACTGGAGACACAGGATGTTGATTAATATACTGCTCGGATATTTGCATCCAGAGCTCGAGTCTCTGCACAAATTTTGTCGCGTGCTTATTGAAATGCTGTATGATGATATCCTTGAAAATGGTTGGCGGATTTTGTAACAGTTTGGTTTGCGCTTGAACAAGCTTCAGCACGACCATCTCGTTGTACATCCGGGAATTTTCACGGCCTTGCTGCGAGCCCCTTTGTTTTTCAAAGCCAGCCTCATTGAAGTATGGTTCCGAAACCAAAATTAGTCCTTGTATAGAGACAATCACCTGAAGCAACGTGGACGAGTTCATCCAGAGCTCAGTACCTCGGCCAGCCCAAGTGCCCAGCAAACTCACGCATACTTTGCCATCCTCGTAAAGGTTCGGGTTGAGTCGATCACTACAGTAAGATATATAGTGACAAAGTGGAGGCGCCACTGGATAATCTGCTGACAGTTGGAAATCAAAAAGAAACAGACCGTCCTCGTATGGTGTTTTTGCAGGACCACGAAACATGACAGAATATAAATCAATACGATCCTCGAAGCCTTTCACCCAGACGCCCGGTGGTAGCGAACTCTGTAACAGTTTGAGCTCTTTGGAAACTGCACGGAAAAAATTAGCCGGATCTGTAGGCTGAAACATCGTCAGTTTAAATTTGTGGCTGTCCGGAGCAGTTTCTTCCACGAAAAAGCCTTCTCCTTCATTGTACACAATAGGTGGCGCCTCTACGATTGCGCCACCATCCTCCGTTGATGGTTCAGAATTCACCTCAGCCTTCTTCGAGTCATCATCTAAAGTTGCCGTCTGTTTGCTCGTATTTTCAGATTTCGCCGCATCAGATAGCATTATCTTAGAAAGTCCGAAGCGACGTGTTACCTCGGCATGTGCGAGCACCAGCTGAGCTCGGATTAACATACACAGTCGTGCGCACACGTGCGATGTACCTGTACCGAGGTCACTTGCAATTTTGTCAACCTCATGCCTTTCTACTTCTGCATGATTCGCATCTTCGCTTAATAGGAATTCATCGCTCGACTCACTCGAACCAGACTCCTTTTTTGAGTTTTCAGCAGAAAATAATCCAGAATCTTCCGGATTGCGATTGATGTTTATGAGCAACCGATTTTTGTCTACTATTGCAGGCTCCTTTCCTTTCTCGCTCGCACTGCTGCTACTCCCTTCCTCCATGAACTCGTCCTGAATTCGAATTTCGGTACCGCTGGAATCAATTAGTTTCAAGTTAATAAGAAATAAGATTAATAAGAATAAGATTTGTACGAAAGAGTTTTGAATATAGTCGAGTTGGGACATTAGATTAGAAAATCAATTTACCAACTTGAGAGTTTAAGTGCATAAGTGTAAAAGACGAACTGACATTTATTTAAGTGCTGATTCAATTGAATATATTTAACAAGCTATTTATTAATTTTGGTTTAACAATCACTGTTAAGGATTCAATTTGTGAAATTGACGACAACAAATTGATAATATTAATGACTGAAATTCAGTATTGAATTCTTAGTTATAACAATTTTTGTTATCAATATTATTCTTCAAATATAAAATTATATTAACAATAAATGACTTTAATCAAAATAATATAATATTTTACTCAGAATTTGA
>JABFQD010000432.1:0-26569 GCA_022817045.1 Psix sp. ZL-2020
ATTAAAATTCAGAAACATTAAGTAAATAACAAGAATAAAATAAATCATAAGATACATATTTTTTCAATTAAAATTATTTATTATTATCGATGTTATTGAGAAATTTCTTCTATTTTGATAAATAAATAAATTATTGTCAATTTTTTAAAATATTTAATTGTAAAGGATCAATATTTTCGAATGATTTTGATTTATTTATATACGAGTTTGAGCACTGAATTCAAATAATTTTTAAGATTACAATTTTAGGGTTAAGGTAAATTTTAGATAAGCTTATTGATTTATGCAAAAATTGTTTTTATATATTTGGATCAATATAGTAACTGATAAAAATTAATAAAAAAAATGAAAGTAGATGTATGAACTATTAATAACACGATATTTAATTGCATTATTATTAAAGTTGTATATGTTAGTATAGTAATAGAATTCAGAAATTGTTAATTACGAAATGTGAAAAAATATAATTTAATGTTTTTTTTTTGAAAACTGTTCTCATTTTTCAGTGTCCAATTGAAAGAACTGTATTGATGAAAATAAATAAATGGTGTTTGATTGACTGAAATCACCCTAATAACGAATGTCTTTTAAAATAAGAATAAATAGAATTTAAGAGGAAGACTTGAAAAAATTGCTCAGTCAAAATATTTGATTGAAAATAAGTGACAAACCCAAGCTTTATACGTGGACATATATAGCGATTCAATATTAATTATTTACTTATTCCACGTTAATTACTGACATTTGCGATAAACTATCACTTATTTCGGTAAACTTACACATTTCATATGATTTGTATTGATTAAGGTGAAAAAGGATTAATTCAACAGTAATGGAAATAAGAAATAATCAAACATATTTTGATAAATATATAATCGAAAATCTGTTCATTTTTAAAAATAACAATTAAATGAGGAAGAACATCGCAGTTAGAATGAATAAAAGAATTATATGCAAATAAATGACCAAAACTTATTTTTATTCATTCATGTAAAAAGATATTGTAACCTTTAATTTACTAATTATTGAATTTATATTATAAGAGACATAGTATCAAATATACAACAGAAAAAAATAACATCACGTATACCACAAATGAAATTAATACAGGATCAGTTATGTAAGCGCACATTCATTTAGTTCTCGAGAAATGCATCGGTGGACGATACTTATTCCATAGTTGTCCTACTGTAAATTCTCAACGCGTCGAGCAGTCGATGTGCCCTTCGAAAGCACGTAGGTAAGCATTTATCCTGGAATATCCTATTTATCTTGGCAAGTGAGTGAGCCACCCGCGTATTTTTTGGATCCACATCACGTCCGGCCGAGTCCGACGTTTCACCGAAAACCTACAATTTCGATTTCTCTAAGATTTTACTTTTATCACATCAAGTGTGTGTTTGTACGTGTATATATATAGTCTAAGATGAAATGTGTCGCAGGTTTCAGAGAAAAATTTTTTTACTTATTAACAATTATGTTATAACTTACATGCGTCATAAAAATGTCAAATATTACAAGGTGAAAGAAAAAATGAAAAAGATCCTATTTTTTCAAGTTGAGATATTTTCATAAAAAAATAAACTGTTGAAAACAACTAATAAACTTTCAAACAGAAGCTATTTCTGAAAATAAAGGCCTTAGTTGTTATAAATATAAATATCGAATATGTTTACAGTGCTTATTTAAAATCTAACAAAAATTTTTAAAGATTATATTTTTTAATTTTTTCGAACTATCATAGTAATACATTACTATGATATGTCTATGTCACAGATATAAGAAATGATATTCAAGACAGGAATAAGTATTTTTTATAACTTTTCAACACTACCATGCCATTGCCATGTAAATACTATGCTATACTATGTCATTGCTGTACCATTGCCTGGCCATTGAGAGGAGAGTGTCAATACTTTGCTATTGATGTGCCATTACCATGCCATAACCGCATGTTCACCATTATTATAGCCTTATTAAAGCTACGCAATTTATATGCCACAGTTCTTTCGTTTTATCTAAATTCGTGTTTATTTGTATGATTTTTCTCAATAGCACTGAGAACAGTATAAAAATACAACATAATTTTAGATTGGCTATAACTTTGTCATTTTTTAATGAAAAAGGGAAACTTTGTTTCATTTTAAAAGAAACGATAAATTTTAATAATCCATAACAAAAAATATGGGTTATGCAAGGCAGTTTTATTCACTATACATATAAAGTTGGCTAAAATTTGGAACAAACAATTTTTTTACAGGTTGTTTGTAATAAGTATACCCGTTTTTTTTTTCAAATTATTTATAGCGTTTCAAAAGAAGAAATTTTGAGCTTTTATTTGGTGAAAAAATCCGTTTTTTTATCAAAATTATGGAAGATACGTCTGGCTGCAAAATGGCAAAATTTTGACATCGCCTAGATAGCTTTTTATGTCGCACGCAGTGTATTTTATATATATAATGAGTAAAAATATATATTTCGTATATATTTTTTAATGATGATATAAATATGCATGAATTTATGTATAATTCTGTGTGTAATAACACTTGGTACTGAGAGCTTAGCTTAAATCTGAGAACGAATGAATTACTTTCCTGGAATCAAATTTTTTACGTAAAGATTTTTTTCTCCTCAAAACAAGGTGACAGGAGACTGCCACGTTGTTTTCGACTTTTTATTGCCAGTTGTTACTTTTTATATTACTTCTTTTTATTGTAATCTTATTTGTTTAAATAAATTAATATTCTGTTTATTAGTTTGTAATTTTTTTGCATATTCGTTTTATATATATGGATATTTTTTATGAAACACATTCTGTTTATTTACAAATTAATCAATTCCTATAATGTGTTTTACACAACATAAGAAGTTTTAAACTAATAATGATTGAATTATTGATAAAATAAATAAATCATTGGAAAATCAACGTCTTATCATTTTTAAATAGATTCATTTTAATTAGAATTTGATTATTAGTACTTCTTTATCAAAAGTGTATAGTATTCCATCTTAGATTAAAACAGCGTTGTTTTAATCTTTTGTTTCGAACTGCCGAAATGTTTGCTGCAAAACAGTTAGCATATTCTTTATCTCTTCAAGTTTAGACGCATTGTTCAAATGCCGACATTCAGGCCAGTAATGTATCTACAATGTTCGATTCTTGAATGAAGTTAAATCTAAAATGAATCTCATATAATGCATTATATTGGACTTTCAATAATGCATTTTATTAAACATCATTATGAGGCATTATTTATAATTATAAAATGAACCTAGAATATGAGTATACAAATTATGATATAAAAATGTGGATGAGATAATGCCAACGGAGTTTGGGACTTCATTTTTCTAATCCAGCCCTGTAAATCCTAAAAGATTACCTTATATTTCCATTTTACTTTCACTCATTTCTAGCAAAATATGTACAGATATTTTTCCGTTGTATTATTAAGTAGTCCTTGATTCTAAGAATCATCATCTTTTATTTAAACATCCCTAATAAACGTAGTTGTACAAAAATATTTTACCTTTTAGTTTTCAGATATATTTTAGCCTTTAAGTAAAAAGAAGTGTTTTCATTTGCTTACGACTAAATGAGCCAGTGAAAATTTGCCTGGAAATTCCGAAAAGTATGTGAAGTAAGATTTTTATGTTATTTTACAGTTTAATTCACGCGAATAATATTTTTTTCGTTTGTAATTTAAATATACAAGTTATAATAAATGATATTTTTGACAAATAAATTAATTATCAATGTGAACGAATAAAATACCTAAAAATATAAACGAAATTATCAGAAAAAAATATTTAATTGATTCAAAAACCATAATTCTTTGTTCATACTATTTGGCTTCCTGATATTTCTTTTAATGCAAATTGAAATTTATGAGAAAAGAATCAATTTCACGAATAAAAGACGTAAATTTTGAATTTAGTGATACGAATTTTTAATGCGATTTTTAATTTGATATTTCATTTACAGCGAATATTACATATTTATTTTTACTCTTTTTAATGATGTTTGTACTCGCAAAAACGTACATATATTCAGTAAAATATTAATGATATAAATTATTTTTGTTTAACAACTTAATGAACTCGTGTAAAAATGGAAATTTAAGTCTAAATACACAATTTTTTCAAATATTGTCTTTCTTAAGAAATGACAATCAACTGGCTATTGTAATGTCTGGTTTTAAACCGAATTGAATAAAAACAAAAAAAATGTCTCGATTTCGTTCCACAAAATTAGTGGTAATGTGATTTTTTCTCACAAAGGAGAATGTTAATATGATCCTGAATGGTCTTCAGATTTCCTGCAGGAAATCTAAATCTTCTTGGTGACAATAGTTTATAAAAATACTGAAAGGAGCTCGGAAGTTTAATGTTTCACTCAAAAATAAATATATAATTATGTATAACCTACTAAGAGATTTGATTAGATATTTTTTTAAAATACTTGATTTTGATTCATCTGACATTGTATGTTATTTGAATGTATCTTTTACATATAATTTCATCATGTGCTATTAGAGTTTTTAAATAGGTATGTAATTGTATATGTTCATAAATAACCAGGTTTCATAACATTTAATTTAAAATAGATTAACTTAAGCTGTTCATATTATAGATAGTTACGAACAAGGTTTACATTGTTTAGATTGGTACTCGCGTTATAAGATCATTATTTTAAAAAAATGTGTTTATCGTATTAAAATTATATTTCCAATAAGAATTCAGACAATAGTGTGAATGATAAAGCAGAAAATCTGTTTCAGGATTTCTACCCAGAAGAAGTATAATAATAAAAGGTTTGATAAGAATTACGTATTATTTCTTTTTGGAATGAGAATCTTGTTAGAATTCACATGATAATTTCCGTTTAAAATATTTATATTTCAACTAATTTCCATAACCTAAATGATTTGTCAGAGTTTTAGAAACGCCGAGCTTCGTCTTTTTTCTGATAGTAAAGAACCAATGAAAATTACAAGAAGTTAGCACAAGAAGTATGATGTGTGGTATCACCTTTATTTGTAATGAAATATATTTTATATTTTAAACCAATTGGAAATCATTTATAATTAATTTCTATTATTTTAAATCTTTCTCCTTGTTTGTAATCTAGGTGTAATAATGTTGAAAAAATCATGCATATCAAACCACTTAAATTGAACAAGAATTTAATGTATAAATTGCGCAAAGAATTTAATCAAATCATTAAAAAATGGCTTAATTTTTTATAATGCATATGGAAAAAATTTTTCAGTCAGCTAATTGATGAAGGGTTATTACCTGTTGATTTAATTAAAGAATTTAATTCCCTATAAAGAATCAAATCAGTACAATCAGTACACTGTTTCAGTGTTTGTTTTTGGTTGAATTATTCAAACATTTTATGAAGGGTATATAAAATTTTACAGGACAGTAAAATATTAAGAGAAATACGCATATGATCAAAATTCTTAAACTATATGTATTCAAAATTTTCAGAGATCTATCTAACGATACCAAAAACATGAGTCCCCGAATTAAGAAACTTTAATGAAAATTCCCCTTTTCATAGCATATTTGTATTCTACGGAAAAAAATTATCCTTATCTGAACCACAAGTCGAATCATTTTAATTGATAGATGGCACAGTGATCGGAAAAAAATATTAAAAGATTGTGATATCTCGCGAAAACAATATCGACAACGATAATGCACGCGATGAACAAAGAAAATCGTACAGCAAAAGAGATCAACGGGATTACAAGTGCGTGAAAATGAAACTGCTCTCGTAAGATGCTCATGAGATCAAGACTAACTTTTGTTACTTTAAAAGATGTTGCTACCCCAAGATTTAAACATTTTGATAACGTAATGATAATTTCGTTTTTCTGAAATCATGAAAAGTTTACGGCGCCGGTGAGGAATGTCGCACTCAAAGAGCTAGACAATTTATAGCGTTTGAACATGCGATAAAATCACGTGTTCGACAGTTATTTTTTTCGTTGAAACAAAGTATCTCGTGTTCGTTACACGTTTTCCAACGCAAGATTTCATAATGTTAATAAAATTATGCCAGGAAACATTTAACAAAAAGTGTCGCCGTAAGTATAGATTTATAGTAATTTATAGATCTAAGTTTTGGGCCGAAACACTAGCTAGCCATTACTAACTAGTGTATGACATAACTACTAGTCAATGATACTCAACTCGAGTCAGCAACTCTCTCTCTAAGGAAGTAGGGCGGGGATAGCTTTGAAATCTCAATCAGTTTTTATTGCAAAATTAGATTTCCCACAAAAAATACGTTAAATTGATTCGAAATTGAAGTCTTTTAGTTTACAGATGAATAATTATTAATCGTATGAGGTTCTCATTTGAGGAACCGTTTCGTATGTTTCCAAATTAGACCGAGAATTATAGCTTGTCAAATCAAAGCAATTAGACTTCATTTTACTTACTTTCAGAGCTTAAATCGAAAACCTTCCTGACAAACGCAAAAATTAGTACACAATGCAACACCTTAACGAAGAATAAAGAATAACTATTTCGATGATGACAGGATGGGGTAATTTGGAAAGATTGTATTGTGATGTAACTAATCTGTTCAATAAATCTTTCAGGATTGAGCAAGTACTGAATTCTAAATCAACTGTTCGACTGACAGCTAAAAAGCTTGAAAAAACAGGTAGAGTTAAAGATCTAGATAAGATAGAAAGACGTAAAACAGTAAAAAATGATGAGAAATCCTTGAAAGTATTACAATTATTTGTTTAGGATCCACATTGTATTATTTGTAAAGCCGTTCAAATGCATAAGGTGAAATTACACGTCTATTCACAAGATTTTTACTAAAAGCAAATTTTGCCCTTATAAAATGACTTAAGTTTAAAAATTAAATAAAATGGTCCTGGTTGCAACTAGAGTTTCGTGAGCATATAATACCCATAATAGAGAATGATCCGGATGTGCCATTTAACATTGTCATTTCAGATGAAGCAACGTTTCAATTCTTTGAATTGTAATCGCAATATGTATTATAGTGTATGTTTAATAATATTAAACGGACCTTGGAAAAGTAGTTTATACGTACTTTCCAAAAAATTTACTATAGATCTCTTCTTTACTGTGCGAGTAGCCACCAACAACTTTTTTCGTCGCTAATGAACAAAAATGTTTAAATATAGTTTTGTACATTCGATAAACCAACAAAAGAAGATTTTACCTCCAAAAAAATTGTATAGTTACTGAGATTAGTGCAATGTTTAAAGGCAAAAAATTTGCAAATTACTTAAGCTGTAGTGGAATAATAATTCAAGAAACTATATTTTATTTAGCAATATATTTGTTGATACTTATTCAACTGAATTTTGTACTTAATATTAAAAAAAAGTCGGTTTTTATACGTTGTCTGGTAGAAAAATTGAAAAAAAAACTATTCAAAAAAATGAAAAATTTTGAGTTTTTTAGTGCTCCTAACAGAGAATATTTTCCTCTTAAGGAGAGAATAGTGGTACCACAAATAACGTTCATATTTTCTTATATGCATGTAAAGAACACCTATCATACGCTCTCCTTAACTGAAATTTTTCCGTGCGTTTGCAGCGCATGTTTATACGATATGCATAGAAAATTGTTGAGATGGTTTTGATATATTAGGCGAGTTTTAAATTGAGAAACCATGATTTCGAGAATTCAAATTAAAAGTGATTTTTACAAACGTCAAATGTTGTTTTTCCTTTGTACAGGTTAATTTTTATTATAATATGAATATGTTGTAAATTTAAGTTAATTGATATAATGATGAAAATTCTTTTTTTTTAGAGATTTATTTACAGAGAAAGATTTTGGTCATTAATTTTTAAGGCCACGAAAGTCGTTGTTTATATAAATATATTATATACTTATATAATTCCACATATTTTTATGATTCACTTGCGTTAATAAAGAATACACAGGAGGGTAACTTACAATAATCTGCAATGTGTTAATCGTGGTAGCTTCTGAAAATGTAGACGAAATCAAATTTATATAAAAAAATTATTTTTTCAAATGTAATTCATTCAGATATGAATGAGAATTAATAGAAATAAATCAATATGATATTTATAGACGAGAAAACAGAACAAAATTAATAAAAGAAAATTATAGAAAATTGAGAATTAATAGAAATCATAAGATTGCAATATTTTGAAGTGAAATGTTTTTTAAACAAATTAAATTAAGAAATTTTTATAGAAAAAGAAAAGAAACGAATAGCAAAAGAAATGAATTTGAAAATAAATTCATTGTAAAAGCCTCGAATAATTTTAAAGAAAAACGAAGTCGAAATTCGAAAAAAATCGAAAAGAGAAATGAAAATTAAAAAAATGTACAGAAAATTCGATTAATTGATGGAAGCATTAAGCCGTGGATATAGAAGATTCGCGAGTTTTTATTAAAAGTAACATTCTTCTTGAATATGTATTACCTAAGGTAAATTCTACCTTCGTTAATTGCTGAGCCAAGACGGCACTAGACTCCCAGTGACTAGAAGCCAGATGATGACTAGAAGCAGAGATGCCAGATTGGGGCCACGGTGACGCGGATCTCTCTTTTTACTTATAGCACCGTCCTGTTCGCTCTTTAGCAAAGATGGTATCACCGCGGCCCCAATCTGGTATCTCTGAATAGAAGTTCGGCTTTAGCCTACGAAAAAAACGTTAAACCTGGTGACTTAGTGCCCGAAGACGAATATCAGTGTTTAAGTTGATCGCAAACTTGAGTTGGTCACGAACCAGTCTGTGAAAATGGTCATGATCAACTTAATGTGGTTAGTAAAAGGGTTTTCGTGGGTAGAAGACCTCCTGGTTGCAGCCGTTCGTAGGTGGTGTTGACCGTATGAAGGTTTGATATTCAGTTAGTTCTGGAAACTTGAAGCTAGGTCTTAAATTGACCTAGAGGTCAAGAACTAACGAGTACTAAATTCATGTATTTATTTTTTTGTTTTGAAGTAAAATCTAGTAAAATCTATAAAATAAGGATTCTCGTTCCACAAGGTAAAATTTATTTAAAAATTTCTGTCTCGATCTCTGACGCGTGATAAAACAACTAAGTTTTATTTTTTTTATAAAACAATAATTAAAAAATTCATCTTTCAAGGTCAATGATGAAAGTTCTGTTTCAATGACTATGGGCGCATGTATCGATTTGGTTTGAATATAATAAAAAATTCGTGTGGATAAAAGCGAATGAAAGAGTATATTACAAAAATAAAATGCATAAAAGTAACAATCTTTTAATTTATATGCAAAAATATGCGCAAATTACACATATGCAAAAGTAGTGTATTGTACAACGATCCATCGTGCCAAAGTCTAAAGGGTCTTTATTAATAAAAATACATTTAACGGAAAGAACAACAATTTCTGTTCATATATTAAATTTTATTAAGAATGCACTTACTGTCAGGAGCGTGGGATTTTTTATTTAAATCTTGTGCATTTAATTAAAATTGACATTTTTAGAAAACTAGGAACGTTTGTTTGTCAAACGTGACGTTTAAAATTATATTAGGTAGAATAAATGAACTTTATTTTATTAAATTGATGAAATAAAACAAACGTATAAATATAATACAATCAATAACCTAATGAGTGAAATGATTGAAGTGAACAAACCTCATGTAAAAACTTTTTATCGTCTAAGAAGATGATAGTTAATTTACATTTGTTAGTATAAAATTATGAGACCACCTTCACGTGACCCATTTAACCTCATAAATGTTGATGGTCATAACTTTTATAATTTTATTCATTATAAATGGCGTTTTATATATTTATTTTTGTACTCTAACTAGAAACAATCAATAAATCAAATAAATTTCAAAAACAGTGCTTAAAAATTAAAATTAATGCCTATTAACAACATAAGATTGAACGTATAGTTTCAATCAAATTGAGCTTATTGCTACACTGCTCGCAAAAAATGCTATACTATGACATTTTATCGCTATGTCATTGCTTGGCCGATCCCATACTACTACTTTGCCTTGCTATACCATTCCCTTGCCATAACCGCATGTCAACCATGTCATAACCATGCTAATGCCTCGCTATTAACATGCCATACTCATTTTACTTTACTGTAATTCGTGATCATCAAAGACTGTATGGTTTTTCTCAATAATACTGAGAAAAAGAAGAATATGCAGCACGATTTTAGATTCGCAATAACTTTGCCATTTTTAATCAAAAAACGAAAAATTTTTTTCATTTTGTTCAGAAAATAATACATTTTTATAACCCATCACAAAAATATGGGTTATGTGGCAATGTATTTCCCTGTACATGTTCAAAGTTGGCAAAAATTTTAAGCAAAAATATTTTATTGTTTACAGGATATTTAAACTAAATGTTACCATTTTTTAATTTTTTTCATGATGGTTTTAAAGTGAAACTTTTTCTTTCTCTAGCCCTTGAAATTGTTTATAAAAAAATCGTTTAATAAATGTTATAGATTTTAGTATTTCTAGAGAGCTTTCAGATCGACCAATCCTTTTACAGGCTTATCTACAAGAGATTTGCTCAACAATCCGGTATTTGATCATTTATTCCTTTTTACCCTAAATTTGAAAACCCTGGGTTATACGAGACGTCGGGTTCGGGTTGAGCAGGTGTGAGAGTTGTTGAGGAGAAGTTTTTCACGCTTAAAATCAGTATGTTTTCATTAATGATACATTCCGTGCTGTTTTACCGACATACGGTTATGAATCTGCTTTACCAACCGAAGGTAATGCAGCACATTACTTGAAATGTGAAATTTGTCAATCCTAAGTCAAAATTGATTTTACCTATACATGTTAATAGACAAATACTAACCTACTTTCTGAGTAACTATCCTAACCCTTTTTCCCACAATTATTATCACCCATATTAACTAACCTTAACCAAAAAAATAAAAAGGAAATAAACTCACAAGTTCTTATGCAGAACCAAACTCAATTGAGAATTGATTAACTCGCAGGCTTCTAAGAGTGTCCGTGACAGCTTTGGCAGCGGTTTCCGGGTTTAGCTAAATAAAAAAAAAAAGGAAAAATTTTGTTATCGCAAAAGTCGGGGGTCTCCTTGCAGAGCAAAAAATCTCGGTTATAACCTGCGGCCGATTCCAGAGATGTCCCTGGCGGGTTGTGTTGAAGCAAGTAATGTCACCTGGTGCTCGGCTTCTCGGCCAAGACTTTCTCGGAGTTTTTTCCTATTAGCGGGTTATTTCAGTAACGCCAAAGGATAATCGCTCGTAACGTCTTGATCCTGCCACTTTAACCTCTCGGTTTTAATGGCGAGGCGATCGGCGGTTTTTTCAGCCAATCGATTTTAGGACATTGATCAGGTAATTTCCTCGCCTTATACCCCTTTTGAGGTTAGGATTGCGTCGGTTATTTCAGCCAGAGGTTCACCCAACCTGTCAAGGACGAGTCCCGGTTATTTCTGCTAAGGACCTTGTCGTCCTATTCTCTCGGTTATTTCAGCCAGGGAAGTGCAACGGCTTCTCCAGAGTCAGGGGCAATCTCTGTCACGAGATCTCAACTTACCTAAGCTGGAGGATTCCTTCTCGTTGGTGTTTTCGTAGCCCATTATATATTCTTAACTTGTCAACTCGCTTGCGACAAAACTCTGTTCAGCTTAATGTTTGTTTGAGAATACGCCTTAATACTGATCTACATGTGATAGAAAGAGACAGAGATACTCTTTCTTGCTGCCTAACCCTAGAATGGTAAAACAGGTTCCGAATAATTTTCTGTCTCTTTTGCACTTATTGCTATTACAAGAGTTCTTTGAGGAAGTCGAAGAAAATAGATGACGACACTTACCATATATTTTAATAAGTTGGAGTTTTTATAATTTAAGCGCTCTAAACTTGAACAGTGCTGATTTCAGGATTTATGATACAAACTCAGAAGTGAAACGTTACAAAAGAGATCTTAAGCTTTAGTTTAACATTCGATAATAACGAATATATTGTTAACCTCTTTTTTAAATAATGTCTCATAAAACCTGAAAAAGTTTCTCAATTGTCACGAAAATTTTTCATCATTTGTCTAGTAATTGAGCAACTTAAGTTTGTAAATCGACTTTATTTCTCTCATAATTATCATTATCAACAAATTTTCCATTGATTCTGCTATTCCAAATTCCATTGATTCCATTCTTCTGCTTAGGGTCATTACATGATTAAGAAAATGTATCCCAGTGCTCTAATCTTTAGAGTATACGATAATGACATGCAAAGAAACTTATGAAATTTCTACTCAATAAAATTAAGTATTAAGAATAACGTAAGTTTCAGTTTGATAGCCGAAGCGTGCGGACGTGTTTTTGATTGGCTTGCTTGAGTATTCCAAAAACAAGTTCATATTCAACGTCTGTCGCATTATTATATATATTTTATTTGATTATATTATACGTGCTATTTGCTGTTGTCTTGTCGGACAATTCAGCGGATACTATCAGTATCAATTCAATGATCTTGGATCTGAGGACTGCGATTGGCGATCTCATGAATTTGGATGCTGTCTTGCCTGTGGACATCCACGCGGCCTCATCACTGCATACTGAGATTTCAGTTAGGATAACTGAGTTTTCATCGGATGTCTCTATAGTCCGTAAAGACTAAAGGTTTTGAAAACGGAGAAAAATGCTATTATTTTCAATTTTCCAGACGGTGAGCTCACCCACTCGAATCTCATTACCTCAGTTCGAAATACCTTTGAACGTGAGCAATTCATCTTTCCAGACCGGGCTATCAACGATGTGATCCGTCTCAGAACTTTCACTGAAAGACGTCCTATGTTGGTAAAATTCATCTCCTCTACTTGGGTACGGAAATTATTTATCATAGCTGCTGCTCTTCGTAAGTTTGAAATATACATTTATAGTGATCTGTTCTCTGGAGAGCTGGAACTCAAGAGAAATAATCTGAAAATATGCAAGGCATTGACAAAAACTAGCAATAATTGCTGCATCAACAAAATTATTTTATTTCTTAACATTGAGTCCATTGACTTATTAAAAGGCAACGCATTGTGGTTGCACGCATCTATTCACGATCCTACAGGCGTGCTGCATGTTGAACAGTCGTCTGAGCCTACACCGTGATCGAGTTTCATGTGCGTGCTCTCTGTTAAAGTAGAGAGCGCGTCTGATGGGAGGCCTGCTTGGGTTTCCACTCCATGCTCCTCTGTTCTTTCTCACCAATTGTATTTGCGAGCGGTGCAGGTCGGCAACCGACTTTGATGACTGTGGCATTAGTATTTCTTACGTCTTCAGATATATATTCAGGCAACGAAAATTTTGAAAAATCTTGCTTGCCATCACGGAAGGAGTTTGGCAACGCAAAAAAGACCAAAAAGAATAATTATTCCACTACACTTTACTTCATTGGGTCTCACGGCTGTCCTTCTTAATGTGAGACTGATGATAAGATTCTGGAAGCCGTCAATCTTTGTTGGACATAAATATTTTACACCGATGTTAATCTCGCTGTATAGTTTATGCAATTTGTGTAAATTTCAAATCCGCATTCGAGTCAATTGACAATAGTTTATTTTAAGGCAAACTTCAGACTTTTGATTCCATTTCTAAGTTATTGAATGTACTGCTTCTATACTCGTGCTTCTGCAGTGGTTTGACTAGATAACCTGCAGACTCCGTTTATGAAAATTTTGAGGGGAGTTTTGCAGGGAGATGTTTTGAGCCCACAGCTATTACTCTCTTTCTATCTGATCTGGAGAAATTTTTTTTGCGAGAGGTTGAAGAGGCATTTGGCTGGATTCTCGTGCGGAAGTTCTACTGCTGCCTTATATTGAAAACCTTGTTTCATTTACGACTCTTTATTTGGAGTTTACCACAAACCGAGCGTAACGTGCAGAAATATATTCTCGCTAGATCAATCGGCGGGCCCTGAAAAGGGTCCTTAGAGTGTGTTACAGCCTTGATAAAGGCTGTTTACTTGTGGCTGGTTGAGTTTTAGCTGTGAAAAGTGCTGGTGTTAATTGATCGTGTTTGTGGCTTCGGAAACAGTCACTATGGTCGTGGCTAGTTGCTCGCAAGTATCCATCCGCGTTTGGTCACGAACGAATTCGCAGTCGATGATTAGATTTTGCGTATGGTGGATCAGCAAGACGCTTACAACCTTACCCCGGGGAGGCAGCAATCGTAACGGCCATCGTTGCGGCGTATGGAGTTTCACGAGCTTTAACTTGTGGGCTTTAAAGCTCACGAAAGATTTAATTTGGGTCGATTCCCGAAGCCGGTGTTATTATAAGAGCTTTAAGAAACTCTTCGATTTTTCGCCCGAGCCGCAAGTCACGAGTTTTGATGACCAATTCGCGATGATATAGGGCGGCAAGTTGCCTACATAGTCGTCGTCGCGCTGCACGACGCTTAGCTCATGTCAGCAACCTCGGGGGCATGAAATTGGTGTCCTCCGTCCTTGATCTTTTTAGAAAGCGATAGGACAGGGGTCACGGATATAAGACGGCTTTAACCGCGCTCAACCAGTAGAGAAGTAAAAGGAAACCTGGGAGTTTGAACCGTGTGGGTAGCCTCAGGCCCACGAGTTGGTCGGTGAGCCGCAGCCGGAGACGGGCAAGGAAAGGATGAATTACACTTCAGAACCGTCTCGCAACGACAAATTTGGACAGTAGTCCCCTGCTGAGAGTTTGTTTCTGCTCGTCGCCTGGAGATCACTTGATATATTCCCAGAAGCAAAAAAAAGAGGATGAGCTTTCGAATTAACGCACTTATATAGCTCGAACCGGACCATGAAGAGACTCCCAAACGCTTTTGTCATGTTCGACCCCGTACCAATCAAGAGCGCGATTGTTGATCGGATATTTCAACCGTTATTTAAGTACATCCATCGCGCGGACCATGGAGAGACTCCCGCGCGCATTGTTATCATATTTGTTTCGCGTCAATTTTGATATGGATCAAATATCCGAATCAACTTTACCTACTTATGATCGAGAGTAGTACCCCATGAAAAGTACCCCAAGTAATTTTTAGTTAAATTGTGTAAAATGCGTGATCTGTATCGCAAGAGTGACTTTAATTCGATCATACGAATCAAACATCTTTTTGCAAACTGTGATGCCCTTGATATGTGGCATACGCTTCCGGATTTCTCATCTTTTGACTATAAATTTGTCACGCCTGAAAGACTAAATAAGAAAGAGCGGACAAAAGAAATTACGCAATTCTAATAAATAATATCATTACAACGGGAACATAAACAAATAAAATTAATAACTAATCCTGTCAATAAATAAAAGAGATCTTATTCATAATGAATAATATATAAAAAAAATAAATATAAAAGAAAATCAAAATATTATCATTTACTGACTAACTCGAAAAACTCTATAACTTATCATTCAGATTTTAAAGTTATTCGGCCTTATCAGGCTACCATGTGCCTCAGCGACGAGCCCAAGATTAGACTATCTTTACAGATTTTGCTCAATAAGTACACCACTTACCGGTCATGAGACGTTCGTTATGGGCTATCAAAGCCACAGGCGAAATGCCGGATACTTCCATTGGATTCACCATCGTAATAGCAACACTCTTCCAAATCAGAGCTTTTAAATCCCGCCTGATCAGGCTAATAAGCTAACAACAATTGTACTCGGGTGACCGACACAGAAAAACGTACCAGAAGCAACACAAAACACGACCATACGTCACCCGAGTCACCAAGAGAGTGAGTCGCCTTGACATTGATCTAATTATTCGAGTGTCTGAACTCGATTCGGCCTAATTTCGTCTCGTGGTAATCGATTATATCGACGCGGCGCACGCTCCAACGTCACGTTCCGTCGTCATCGATCCGCTTATTGACAGCCTCTCCTTGGACTTCTCGAATACTCGATCGCATAAAAAGAAATAAAACAGAATCATAACTAATTTGCACTCATTCATATCAACCTCAGTTCTCGAGTTCAGTCAGGTAAAGATCATGTCATCAAATTGTTCAGATCTAACTCAATTGGGTCGGTAATATCGATTCTTACTAAGCCGACCCGCTCAGTGACTCTCGCACTTATCCTGATCAGGAGGTCTGTTAACATAATAATTATTTTATTTGTGACGTAGTCTATTTACCACGTCACAAATTTTTGGCACACAAATGTAAATCTTTTCAGTTTCATTCGGACCCATCTGTTTGTCGTGTTTCGCACTCTCTTATGAATTACGAACTTATTCTACAGAACAAACCCGGTTTGCTCACTGAACCTCGGAATCTGAAAATATGATTTAAATGACATTCGTGTCCGGAAAGAAAGGGGTGGCCAAATTCTATAAAATCGATTACTTAAGATGAGTTAATAATGCAAAAATCCAATAACGTGTGAGGAAGCTGTTTAATAGGTAAGAGATTTATCGATAAGATGAAGGCCATGAGAGCGAACGAATACAATAATAATACAAGATTAAAACAAGTCCATTATTAAGTTATAGTTTAAGTCTCCTATTATAATTATATGGCGATAATTATGAGCTATATTTTCAAATACTTCAAAAAGCGAAGATATAGTTGGAGAGATAAGAGGTTAGAGAATATGAAAACACAATATGAAAACATGAATAAAAAAGTAGATGTCCCCACCCCGCCTCCCGCTTCTATCATGTCAGATAAGGTGATAATGAGGAATTAAAGTTTAGTTGTCAGATACGGAATCGCTGAGCCACGTTCCAATAACACCTATAATGTGATAGACCATGCAAGAATCAGCGACCCAAGTTGAAAGGTCGAAGTGGTGGGCCGAGTTGATAAGTGATTAAGCATCAAGATATCCAGCTCGAAGGGATACATCTGGCTTAGTCAAAGGAATTGACCTTGGTTCATGTAGATTAAGTTGGTTGTAATGAGTTGAGATCAGTAGATGTGATGCTTGTATGAGTATCTAAAATGACCAGGACCTGAGGATACTTTCCCACACCAGAGGTAGTCTTTTCGCAAATAAACCCGTCCAGAACGGAGCTAGCAGAATTAATAACCAGTTACCCTGACAAAATCTCTAGATTTTAATTCTGAGAAATCTCGCTTAATTTGTGAAAGGCAATTAATTTTGAAATCGGCAAACAATTTCGGTAAATATCAGTTTTGGTTGCTCCCCCCCCCCCCACATTGGGTGAAGGGTGACTTTTCCCTCCTTTCCTTCGCGACTTCGTGAGTTCCGAGGGAAGTAGACAGGCAAGTTCCCCTTCAGTGACATTTCATGCGACCGAAACAATTCTTTATATTAAATAAATAAATAATTTAATAATAACTGGTATTTACCGAAATTTCTTGACCTCATCCATATCACTGTTTTCTGAAATTACACTATTTAACATTTCACTAAACGAAATCGAATTTTGTTTCGTGATAGAATTAGCATAAGGAGTACGGTTGATTAGTTTCATTCTCGGAGAAGAGCCAGCTGAATGTTTGAATCACTTATCAGACGTAGAGTTTCGACAAGCATCGCAATACTTAAGAATAAGATTTTTAATTAGAGTATTACGGAATCGGTCGAACGTTGAATGAAACGTATTAACAAACTTTTGCCATCGGCAGGCACGTTACAGAAATTTGCGACAAAGTTTACATTTTAAATTCATCGTACGGATCGACTACACATAGGAACATACCAGGGTGTGAAGTTAAATTGTATTGCCAATAAATTATATTATATAATGTGTACACAAGTAAGCCTGAAAGGATAAATATAAATTAATATTAAACATTAGTCACGTAAATAGACAAATCAATGAGTTAACGAGTAAATTGTTCACTTATTGAATGGCTAATAAATAAATAAAAAAAAAAAGTTTAATAATATACGTATAGTGATAGATAAACGATCTCTTGCCAAGCAGATTGAAAGCTTAACTTATTTTTGTGAATGAGAGAATAAACTGTAACATATTGTGATGTATTACCTGTAAAGAAAAAAAAATAAATGAAAAAGGAATTAATAAAGATAAAAAAAAACAAAATAAAACAACTCACACAGTGGAAAACACATCGTTGTCCCGCGATGTATTTTCCAGCTGGCAACTGTCACAACAATAGAGAATAGAACTTCATATTGTTGGGTCAGCCGTAAACAAATATAAGAAAGGCGCCACCGGCAAAACGCAAATTTTTAAAAAAGGGAAATTCAAATAGGAATTCAATTAATTTATGAAATTGATAAAAGAATGAGCGCTAGGTGGCGGAAAAATGATGAAATTCTCGCAATCAATAAAATAAATTAAATAAATATAAATAAACGATTGATGTCTGGTTGACAGGCTGATTGCAAAACTAAAATTTGCTCAGTTTGTGTGACCTGAAAAAGGCGACAAGGACAACATTATTATACTTTCTGCATAAGAGAGGTAAGCGTACAAAACCTTTATTTTGAAAACACTCAAGGCCCTATACTGCCAAAATAGGTGGACAAGCGCCAGAGAAGCAGTAAAATGCAAGTCTCACTTTGCTATCTCACCCACGCTCAGTACATTCTATCCTAAGCGTCTCGCTCGATCTTCCTCACTATTGCGACACAGATAGTCTTCGTGCTCCTATAGTCTCGATACCATCACCATTCTCTTACACGTTTTTCTCGCTCTAATACATGATTTGTGATGACTATCTACTTCGCACTCATGTACTTATAGCGGGTTAACAACAATAGAATCATTTGAAGTAACAATTAGAATCGCGCGGATAAAGAAAATTATTACTAACCGAGAAAAGTGTTACCTGAAAGAGGGTCGAAAGTCAGTTAGGGCATCATTAAAAGGTAGGATTGTGACGACAAAGCAGTGACGACAAAGCAAATAAAAAAATAAATAAAAAAAAATAGTAAAAATAAATAATCGTTGTAATTATTTTTCAGTTAATCAATCTTAACTATTATTTTTTCTGTATTATGAGAATAAACCTTATTATTTAAATAAAGTATATTAATTATAATTTAACAAAAAACCAAAAAACTCTGAATCTAATCAATAAAGAAAACTAACTTGGCAAGTTGCAATATGACAGGATGATATCATGTATGAAGGTAGAAAAGTACTAATACGGTCTGAAGTTCCCTCGATCATATTTAACAGAAAGTCCGTAAAGGTAAACAAAAATACAGTGGTCTTCTTTCGTAGCGATGAATTGCAAGTCGCGAGAAGAATTAGTTCACTATTGGTAGTTGAGTATGAACGGAAAATCGCTGGAATGCAACCAAGGCGCCAGGAAGTGTCAGGAGCGTACATATTGGCCCCGGAATTCACTACTCTAATACGGGCCGAAATGATGATCCTTGGACCCTGGGTTTTGAAAATTTTGAAAAGTTATGGTAAATGAGCTCCGCAAGATGCAAATCTAAATTAGAGTACACCCTGATAATGGAAAGAGCTCAATTAAAGGGCCTTGAGCGAATAACCTGTAATAACTGCTGGTAGGCGGAAAAGAAAAGCAGTATTCTTTGTCACCGATTCTGACTTGCAAGTAAGGTTATGTTTGATCGCTCAAAGACATTAGTTTCAAAACTAGCAATTTTACGCTATTATCATGCATAAAAAGCTATGATAGCATCTGCAAGCAAAATCTTTATTTATAGTTTAATTTATTGCTACTATAAGTTAATTATATATCTAATCTTTATGTATCGCTCAAAATTTTAAACATTAAATAAATTTCTTATGAAATTTCATGTTTTTTTCTTATTTCTTTGAATTCCTCAACAATATCCGTTAAGAAACAATTTGCCCTTAATTGTGCAGCTGGTTTCCCTATAGATAAGAATATAGTAGTTCTAGGCAATGCTTTTAAGTTCGAAAACATATGAATCGATGAAATTTTTACTGAATTATTAGTTTTTTCGTTTATGTATCTTATGATCATTATTACAAATTATTAATATATGTTTTGTATAACGAACCATTTCAGCTTAATAAATATACAAAGTGTCATATAAGGGTGAAAACGCCCAAATTTGACAGAAATTTCATGAAAAAATGGAAAAACCAAAACACACGTAACAAATCTTTTTTAGAGGGCTATCAATTGGTACCACCTTCTCCAGCCCCCCCCCTCCTCCACCTCCCGGAGGTGTGGGCAACTTTGAAATCTCAAATGACAATGGAAAGCGAATCAATCACACAACCCTAACGATTCGCTTCAGAGAAGGAAGAGTTCATTTTTCTCCGACCTTTTATATCAAAGGCGAGTAGAAAGGTAATCCGGCCTAGGTGGCAACGGTTTTGGATATGACGTCATTTCTCGTCGATCCTGATTGACCTAATCCCTGTGAATAATTCGTAAGTAATCTGGCATACTCTTGTCTTATACGATATATCTTTATAGTCTCATTTCTCATGAGTCCTGGAAGAAATCCAAAGATCTTACTTCCCATGCATCTGTACAGTCTTATTGCCCATGAGTCCTGACAGATACATTAGGAATCGCCTCAGTCGCACACACGCCTTCTTAATCACACGACTGATGAATCCTGGTCAGTGTCTGCTATACTATTTATCTGGCTTAACTCTTGTTAGCTTCTCAATGCACTTTTAAGGGAATCTCCTGCTTCTTAAATGTTATCTGTCAATTTATTTATAATCCTGCGAAATAGTTTTAAAAATTCAAAGTCTTTTAATTTATCCAATAAAAAAAAAGTAAAAGCCTATCTGTGGCAGAAATTTGCAACTACATTACAACATGTATAACTTATTTTTTACAATGCATTATATTAATAAATTAAGTCTATATTTATATACTCATTTTTATTATAATATTTCACCTATTGTTTTTAATTTTTTATATTATTTTTTTATATTATATATTCACTCTTAATAAATTATCAGTGAACAGTAGATAAAGAATTAAGTAAATTATTTATGACAAGCTAATTTTTTTCATATATTTGACTATTTACATGAATATATTTCAAATGTCTTGAAAATTATTGTTTTATTTTTAAAGCTGATTTTATAAGTTGTTTATGAATTATACCTATAATATGTTATCAACAGTTTATTATTTTATTAATTTCAGAATATTTTTTTCAATTAGGTTATGCGAAGTTTTTAATTCTGAGATTGTACAAAAGAGAAGGGAGTTTAAATGATTCTTTTTAGAATAAACAGGGTAGCGGGATCAAAATTATCTGGCGGCTCTAAGGGATTTCGGATAAACTACTCTGAGAACTTTGTAAGGGGCCCGAATAAAAAACCTTTGAAAAATTGTTTACCTCCACCGACTCTCATAAAAACATTGTAAATTAGTTTAATATTATTTTTTCTTTTTTGTCCAAAATTCAGAATAATTTTAAAGGGAATTTAACGTTGTGCAAAAATCATTTGCAATATGAAGATATTGTCTGAATTTTGTTTAGCAGTTTTTTTATTTGATTCTAAATAACATCACTAAAAAACAACGAAATCATGAAAAATCGTTATTTTTTTAATTAACTCTAAGGTTATTAGGTTCAGATTAGGATATGAATTTAAGCCTGGATAGCATTGAAGCTACAGTCAGCCACTCCAAAAGTCAGACGAAGTTTGCCATATTTGTTTGTTTCTAGTATACAACAAAAAAATTTAAGTAAAACGTGAATTTTGAATCATGTGACTTTCGCTCTTTCAGTTATGTTCATCGATTCAAAATTGAATTTAACAAAAATACAAGAAAAAAGATCCACTTAAAAGTTTCTGAGGTCACTGATTATGAATTTCATTTCTAAAACATGTATTGATATATGACAGCTGTTAAAACCGCTGTTAACAAAGATAAAAAAATAACATCACACAATTTTTTCAAATATGCATGATATATGACTTATTTACGGGTTATTGAGGGTTTTTGTCGCTGGTCACGGGTTTGATGTCAAAAACACGTTTTAAAAAATAGCTGTCATAATTGCTATCACCAAATAAATCAAAATATTCCTTCGTTTCATTTTCACCATACCACTTTTTTTCATTTTTTCAAATTAATATTTGTAAATGCCATTCATTCTGATTTATGGTCATATTCAATTCTAAGATTGAAATAAAATTACAAAAAAGTAACTTTTAAAGTTGAAATAAACATCCTGCGTTCCAAATACAAATCATGCTGCGGTCGGATATGTAGGTCATGCTAATTTCTGGTAGCTTTCATAATTGCTACCAACAAACAAAGTTTTGTTCTGGGTTTTTATTGATAATTACGATTAATTAGCCTAAAATGGGTACACACCTTCACAGAGAGCGTTCTAATTCGTCATGACATCGTCGGAAACGATCTAAACGTCACAAAAGTAACGTTAGAGATCGATATTCGGATTTACATCATCACGAAGATAACCTCGACAGGGTGACATTTTTACTTAAAATTTAAGCTCTGTTTCAAAAGTGTCTATTGCGCTTAGGCCTTCATGTATGCTTAATTTGATTCAGTGTTCTGATATTTGTTTACAAGTCTGAGAACGTGGTGCTAAGTACTCGTGCGATATTTTTATTTATTTTATAAGCTTTTACGTCAGGTATGCCATATTTTCCTTTCTGTATCAACTTTTACTTTAATCTTTATTTGAACTCTTAATTCTTTTTTTGTATTCAGGTATTTTGCATGAAAAATATTTCTCTTAAGTGTACTTTAACTGCACTCGTCTCCGATTTTGTTGCAATAATAGAGAATACAAAAACCTTATCAACTAATTAAGTTCTAAGTAAACCAATGCAAAATAAGTTACAAATCTATTTCGGTGATATGAACTTGAACTCCAGTAGGTTCTTCTGATAATATTTTGTGAGAGATGCATGGACTACAAGAATAAAATAAATAAAATTATGATTATTAATTCCGTTGTATGTTTTTTTAAAATTTTCAATTTTTGAAATGACATGCCTGGAATGTAAGGTACGCAAGGAAAAGAACATGTTTAAAATATAATTATTCAAATGATTTGTAATAAAAAATATAGCTCTTTTCTATCAATAACTTATATAATTGTGTATTCCCTTGACAAATTTGATTATTTAATCAACCCAAGAAAAAATGTAACTAGGTTTGTTCAGTAACGATAAAAGTAAAATGAGTTGCACTTAACTTGAAGTTGAACTAAACTATGAAGTTTCTAAATAAGTGGTTTCGAGTATATGTATTTAAGATTTTACTTCCAAGTTTTGATACAAATTATTGTGAGGGCGTTAAGATAAAGATAAATAGGTAAAATGACTCCCCCCTCCTAATACAGGGTTTTAATATATGAAATTTGTTAGAAATTTTATTCTGATTCCAAATATCGAAGTTATCGAAGATTTTTTTATATAAAAACGGTGCACGCACGCAAGAGAGTCTGAAGGTTTTTTTCCCGGAAAATCTTTTTAGAAAAAGTGTAATCTGTTGCGTCGTGATGCAAGTGTTCACGTTCATAACTTTTGATATTGATAAGAAGTAACACAAGCTGATTGATAATTACAATCCGCATAGATTAGGTGACGTCGGTGTAGATATGAATATTGTATCTAAGTCTGAAAAAGTAACATCAAACTCTGAGACGATTGGTTAGACCAAAGAATTATCATACACACAATTTCGGAATAAGCGAGCCCATTTGTGCTAGTGTGAAAAAAAGATGGTTTTCATAAGTTATGCGTTGAATATCGCGAGATTAATGGGGAAAAAAAGTACCGATATCCGATACTGGTGATTGATGATCTAATTGATTCATTACAGGGAGCTAGCGTTTTCAACACTCTTGGTTCGTAAAAAACGTTTTTTACGTGCCAATGAACGAAAATATCCGTAAATTTACGTCATTTGTTGTTCCAGACGGGCAATATTAATTCAATCGAGTACCTTTTGGCATGTGCAATTCACTAGCAATTTTTCAACGCTTCATCAACGTTTTTGAAGATCTAATCAAGAAAGGAGATGTCTTGTTATATCTGGATAATTTGATTGTCCCGTCTATGGATTATGATGAGGAAATTGAGAGGCTAACGGAAGTACTGAAAGTAGCTGGAAGCACTGGTCTTCGAATTAAATGAGCGAAATGTAATCTTTTGAGAGAAAAAGTTGAATACGTCGATTTGACTGGTTATTTTAGACAGTTCATACAACATTATTTGACGTTAGCTCGATCACCAACCGACCTTATGCATGCGGGTGCAGTGTGGGCTTGGTGCGACATTGATACAGAGGATGAACACTGACGGATTGATGCACCCAATGTTCTATGCTAGTCTACGAACTAAACGCGATATACGAGCTACGAGCTGGAAGTGCTCGCTATTGTCAAAGCTTTGAAAAAATTCCATGTATATTTACTTGGAATTGATTTCAAAATCATCACTGGTTGTTGAGCGTTTACATCGCAATGAGAAAACGTAATCTTTGTGTTCGAGTGGCAAGATGGGCACTTCAGTTATACAGAAGTTGATTTCTGACGTCAACTCGGGAAATCAACGATAGTACGAATTGCGAGATTTGCTGTATCAGGACGATAATGGGACCTCACGGTTAGTGATACTAAGAAGCTTGCATTTTGGAAATCCTAAAACAGAAGCGAGACGATGACGGGATTTCTGGACACCGGACCTGAAGGCCAAAATCGAGAAAACTATACGCAACTGTTTATCGTATACTCTGGCCGGGAGGAAAGCGGGCAAGTAGGACGGTTGACTGCATTCATTGAAAAAGAGCGTTGTCTTTCTGAACACCCTTTATATTGACCACTTAGGTCCCCTTCAAATGACCCATAAAAGGTTGGTACATTTTCGCATTCATCGATGGGACCTTGCTATATATCACACGTTCTTCCGGCGCTGCAGAAGTCATTGACGAATTTGAGAAGCAAGCTGTTGTCTTCGGTAATCCACGTCGGATTATATCCGACAGAGGTGCAGTTTTTACTTCTGCAGAATTTGCACAATACTGTGAAGATAGAAACATCGAGCATCATGTGATTGGTACCGAAGTTCCGGATTAGTACTAAAACTCATTGAGGACGAGTTTGTCAGGGAATTCGTGGATAAGCAAGATAAGTTCTGAAGTGAGGCTGCACGACAAATCCAGAAGGTTCAGGAAGAGAACAAAAGAAACTTTAATAAACAAAGAAAGGAGGCAAGACAATATTGACTGGGGGACCTGGTGGCAATCCAAAGATCGCAGTTGGGACCAGAGTTAAAAATGAAAAGTTAGTACTTGGAGCCGAAAGAGATAACCCGGATTCACGGTAATGAACGATATGAAGTGTTGAAGGCAGGTCAGACTGAGGGGTCTTCTAAAACTTTGAGTGGAGGGAGGAGTTATTTTACCTATTCACCTAACTATCAATAGGCATTACATTATAGAGTAAATTAAAAGATTATTTCTAATCTAATTATAAAAGAAATAATTATAAATTTAGATGCGTATTATGATAACATTCCCTACATATGTCCTAAAAAAATAACAAATGATCTGAACACATGTTTATTTCTTAAATTTGAGTTATAAATGAGAAAATATTATGGAACATATAATATAATAAGATAAAATAATTACTAATTTGCAAATCCTGCAGATTAATGAAAATAGTGCGTTAAACAAAATAGTATTGTTATTGTAGTGATAAACAAAATAAGTTGAAAATGTTATCATCAATGATAATTTGTTCGAATGTGGATATTGTTTCGATCCGGAATTTTCAACTCAAATCCAGCGCTTGCGACGCTTTTCTTGCACTTGAGTGAAGCTTAAACTGTAATAATATGTATCTGTCTCGTCAATAAAATTTCATCGAATTCACAATGTATTATGCACTGAATCATTATAAATTAGCCGTTTTTAAAGAATTAAGTATGCGCAGAAATTAGTCTTTTCTTAAAACAAAGTTAGTGTTTCATAAATTTGTTTAAATGAATATTATGATATTTTTAAAATTTCAAAAAATTTCAAACAGAGAATCGTTAAAGTTACGCAGATAAGAGTTAAATAAGTATAAACAAAATTGCATTAAATCAATTACTCTCTAGCCACCCTTTGTGCTGTAAATATTTTTAAAAAATATAAAGATGTGTTAAAGATCTTAAGCGGCATACATTTGTTGTTTATTATAATTTTGCCAAATGAATTCTACTTTGAAGTAACCGTTACTCATACTTAAAGTTATTCAAATAAAAAGTATAATCGCATGCATCGTGACGATTGTTTCGATTAGTTGTTTGCATTTTTCAGCGTAGATCGGTATATCTGAGCTTAAATGTCCGTCGACTGATTTTAATTAATAAAAATAAATTCTGCACAAATAGTTCTTATTAGCACGTCAGCTGATTTGTATTTTATGGAATTGATATGAGAACAGAATCTGTTTCTCAATAAATCAATTATTAATCATTTATTTATTTAAATTAATTGAATTAATGTTTGCCACCGAAAAATAAAAGTGGAAAAATAAAAAGGTGGTAAATTTGAAAATACTCAATCCAATTATTTTCACTAGGGTTATAAAATAAATTACAAGCAAATCAATTATCATGATAAGTAAATTGAATTTTATTACAAAAACAAACAAAAAAAATAATAAGGAAAAATAATAATT
>JABFQD010000433.1:0-26541 GCA_022817045.1 Psix sp. ZL-2020
ATATCACAGGAAAATATTTATATTAAGCTTTACATAAATTTTATATTATAATTTACTTAATAAAGACAAACTCATATTTGAGATCATGTATTTTAAATTCAAAATGAGGTCAATGAAATTGATTTATTAAAAACATAAAAAATTGAAAGATGCGAATGCGTATGATTATGCAATTAGAAAAGATAGTAATACAGATGAAATTGATTGAATAAAATGAGGTAATTTAGTCCAAACTTTTTTACAAAAAGCATGAATTTGAATGTAAAGCTTTAACAAAAATCGCATTAAAACTCTCATTAAAACATGAAGCCAAGTTTGACTACTACTACAGCTATTATGCAGACAATTGAATACGTTTTCAACCAAGCATCTAATGGAATAAGTATTTTCGCTTTTGCTGTCTAAAAGATAAGTACGTACGTAGTCATTTTCAGTCATGGATTCCTCAAGCTGTAAGAAGCGATTTTCTGAGCGTATGAGCTGATCGAACAGCCTCTGAAGTAAAACTTTAGCGTCTCCTACGTCGCTGTCGCTGTCTTCCGTCGTAATGGCAGTTTTCTGTAAGATAAATAATAATTATGAATACAAATAAATAAAAATAAAATAAATAAGTCATTCAAAGTTAGTTTTATTCAATAAAAATAAGTAAATGAAATACCAAAAATAAATCGGAAAATAAAATAAATTTCTAATGCATTTTTATAGTGTCATTAAAATGAAAATGAAGCATGAAAATGAACAAGATTATGACTTGCTATAAAAAACGTGACTAGAATAGTTAAAGCAAACTCGTGTGTCGATCATCTTTTTGTTGACTTAATGGCTTATATTATAAGGATGAAGTACTTGATCATATAAAAAATAAAGACATTTTATCGAAGATAGTCAGAAAAAATCCACGTACATGATGCATTCGGTTTCTAGATGCTCGCGGATGGTTGTCGCGAATCGCGCTCAAACTAGAAGCACAATCCGATTGACTGTCAAGAAAGTTTCTATAATCATCGCCAAATTCCAACAAACGTTTCATAGTTTCATCATCCGGCGCTTCGCTATAATTTTCGCTGTTGTATTTATCCTGAATAGAAAAGCATAATCACATGCGTTAATTAGTTTGATTTTTAAAATATTCAATTAAAAAAATACACGTATTCGATTGGAATGAATTGAAATCAATTACCTGATAATTATCCCAAGCATTTTCTGAGAACGAAGTATTGCTGATGCTGCACTTCTCGATATCGCTGTCAGCATTGCAAAGTGACTTATCGCAGTACGTTTTGATTGACTCTATTATATTGTCCTTGTGCTGGGTACAGTAACGCATGCGCATGTGTTCGTCTTCTTCGGAATCGGAAGAAGACACGACGGAAGGCCGACAATTTAAGATCACTTGCGGCGTGGGATCACTGGCACTGCTCCTCTCAATGCTGAACTCCTGATTTGCTGCGTATCCACAGAAAGATTCAGATTTGTAGAGGCTATTCAGATTACCGTATTGCCGATGCCGATTACAGCTCGATCTGCGTGTGGAGCGTGGATGGTTTGAGCTACCGTCACTACCACCGGAATTATTTTGCGTTACATTAACACCATCTGAGCTGGATTCACTTTTACGACTCTGTACGATAAAAGAAAATAAATTAGTCTCGTGAAACATGGTATAAGCATAAAAAGTGCATGAATATAGTTAACTAACATACCAAAGCTTTTTTGCGTAAACGATTTTTCCGCCTACGCAGAGAACTATTTTTGGTAACGCGATCATCCTGGCTGATAACGGTTTCTTCCATCAATGTTGACGTTGAGTTATTCATCGGAGCTCGAGTGCCTCTTCTGAAAAATCAAAATAATTTACCAAATACTTAACATATTGTGAATTATAATATTCTTTTTTTAATGTCCTATATTTTTAAAAGAAATTATATCAAATTTCGATTGTAAAGAAACTTACGTTTCATCAAGAGAAGCAGATTTCGTTGGCGTTTCAGCGACAATTTGATGCAAAGCAGTCTCAGAAATAGAAAACTGGGAAATTGGATCGTTTGACTGTTCAGAGACGGCACCTTTTCTTATTTGTGAAATGCAAGAAACGCTCCAGGGTCTCGGGTCGTTTGACTTCCTCTTCGAGCGCATAACAACTTTCGGCGTACTTGTGGTAATTGGCAACGGGCGATGATTGTCTCCGCTAACATTGTCATGATCAGATGTATCTGCGATTTCTTGTGAAATTGTTTGCGAAGAACACGCGGTATTCGAGTTGCCACGCCGATAAGTTACAACACTGCTGCGTAAGTCCTCGGATGAAATTGAGTATCGCTCTCCATCAGAATCGCCAGTAGTGTATTCTCCACTAGCGTCACAACTATCAAGGACCTATAAAATTAACAGAAGAAAATTAGTATCCATGGCAGAGAATGAAAAGATAAGCGTAAAGGGAAGTTTCCAAAACCACTTTTCGGAGTGATATTTATTATTCGTTATAATGATGAGTATGGCAAGCGTTGTTATGCTGATATATATGTCAGATCATTATTTTGAAACAAAGAGTCATTTAGTTCCACTTTTTTATGACTGACTATTAAAAAATTAATGATACTACCTACAGATGCAACTAACTAGAGATTGCTTCGGATGATTCATTGTAAATGTAAAGATATACTTGGGGATCTTTCCTAGTAATATTTGTAAATACAAAACAAGCGGCTATGTAATAAATTAATTTGTGCCTTCTTTCAAGTATACTTGTATTTATTCTACCATATATTCTGAAATTTATAAATATTTAAAATAGTTGTTTGATGTAGTTAGAGCTTTTTTAGCTCATACAAAAATTTTCAATTATTTATCTCAATTAATGATGATACTTTTTAATAATTTCAATGATCATTTCTAAAAATATTACATAAATGAATTATTGAACAAAATATCATTTAGTCAATTCGTATTTTTAATTATAAAGAGTTTATCCATCTTTGCATTTGCATCGAATCATTAACTTTGATTTCTCATTCTCATGGTAAATGCAAATAAAAAGAATACAAACCTGTGACCTGTCCTGTTGCATAGGGTGCAACTTGAGCCACTCTTTAATCCTGGCATATTTGATTTGACTGCTGCTAGCTCTTTTGCTTTCGAAGACGACAGGCGGAAGCATCGTGGCTCTGGAAGTGCTCATTCGGTTCTCCTCTCGGACAAGTTTTTCGACTTCCCTGATCAGTCTTCGTATCTTGTCGTTTTTAGTTTCGTAGTCGCTATCGTCCTGGTCGTTCTCGTTGATGTGATTCGATGCACCGTTTTCCACGATGTCGTTACTTTGCTGCTGTTTGTCGCTGCTCTCGGTTGAAGCAACTTGTGTTGATGTTTGTTCTGAGTACGAGAGAACTTTGACATCGGTTTTTTCATCGGCGATGGTTTTATCAGTGCGCGCAACCGTGTACGTCCACTCTTCTTCAGATGAGTCGTCGACCATGTTCGAACACTCCTCGGTAGCAGCGCAGCACTCTGCCTCGGAATCAGTATCGAGATGTTTGAAGTAGAAAGTCGCGCAGTTTTTCGAACTCCTATTAGACCTAAAAAAGCAATCATAAAGTGCAGAGTGAGTTTAAATGTGGTTATCAGATCACAAATTGTGACCATACGATGTTTATGGAAAAACCAAAAAGATAAAAAATAAGTTTCCGACTTATTAATTCTTTTAAAATAATTCACAATTTTAGAAAAAGGGAATAAAAGATTCAAACACCATGTTAGAAGTTTCCAAAAAGCAAACAATTTTGTCTTTTCCACTTACGAATTGAATGACTCGTCAGAATTGACTTGCATCTTGGCAACACAGTTCATAGGAGAGGACAAAATCACGGGTTTGGCATTGCCATCGATTTCGTCACACGACTCTTCAATAGGCTTCGTTGTTGTCATCGACACTGGGTTCGGTGTAGGCGGCATCGTGTCTTCGACACTGTTATCTCCTGCCTGCTTATTCAAGATGTACTCCCCCTCGTTGTCCGACGGAAATGCAGCACGCGCAGCTTTTTTAGCGTCGTCGAAAATTGTATCCATCACACACAGCTTGTCCAATTCATCCTGAAAACATTCAATGCCAAACGTCACTTCAATTTCACTTGCCTCCAACTCGAACATGCGCAATCTTGTAGCATGTAATAATAACAATAAATCATTGTCCGAGCTACGGCAAAAGGGAAGTCTTACTTATCAGATCGAATTAGCTTGCATAAAATGTTACCGGCAAAAAGTTACGTTCAAATTTTCCGGTTTTTTGACCTTATACTTGCAGGGATGCTAAGAAGTGCAGTCCCCTAAAATATATTCTAATAAGATTACGGTCGTTGGCTGTTAAGCTGTATATCGATTTGTTATCCAATATTATTACGATATCAAACATTTGTTAGTTTTTATTCCATTAAAACTGCCCTTTCAAGATTCATTAATAACAGAATTTCAGTATCTATCATTGACAGCAAGTACTTTGTTTGCGGAGGGACAAAAATTACTCGCACGAAGCGACTCAAGATATTAGTGAGGAATAGCGTTTCGTGACAAAAGCTTATAACGAGTTTCTATCCTGCATTGTATATTCACTTAATTAAATTGACAGTACGTGTTATTTTATCATATCTGCCTTGCTCTGTCAAGATAAAGCATTTTATTGCAACACAATAAAATGCTCGCTCTGTATATAAAGCTCGAACTCATTGCCCGACAATGTGATACGCGAGAAAAGCCAAGAAAAAATTATTCAAATTATCTCTTTTCATAATTTAACGCCTGCTTTAATTCACTTTTCACTGTTTGGCAATTATGACTGATTCGGAAAAAGCAAATAACTTATGAGTACTGTGCGTTCACCAATCAATAACAACTGATATTGTCAACATGTTATCAAGATCGAGCAGTTTCCATTTCGAAATAGACAGGTATAAGTAATCTATGAAACTTTTCTTTCTCTCGTTGTCTAATGTATACAAACGCCTATGTTTCATAATTGACAAGTTTCTTCGACCTTTTTTTTAGGAAATAAAATTCATGCAATTGCTTTGAAGTTTGATCAGATTCAAATAAAATAACTACATAATATGATTTGAATCAGGAATCAGTGATTATGACAGTTCATGGCAACTTTATTCGGGTGCCATGACTTATAAAAATGGACTAGGAAGATCTATGTCTTCCGCTTCTTGACGAAACCTTAATGTTATAATCGATATTTTTTATGGTAGTTTAATTAATCACTACGATTACTTAAGCGGTAATCCTTTAATAATTTATCTAAATCGACGATCGGAAGCAATTAGTTATTCAATTAAATAACCAATGATCGTAATCGCATACTCAAAAACGTTTCGTCATCTTCCAACGAGTAATAATGCAAATATATACTCTGCTCGTTTGTCAATTTGAATTTTAATCAACTTGTAAGTTATCACCGGCCAAATATTAACTTTGATGTTCCAGATGTTGTCAGAGAGAAAAAAAGGCGCAGAACAATTCTATTAAATGATAGGAAATTAAAAATGGGGAAGAAAGAAGAAGCAAGAGGATGAAGTTTCACCTCGAAATATGATCCATCGTCGGCGAAACGGTTGTCCGAAGAAGTCGAAGCTTCACTATCGGAGCAGTCTTTTAAGCAGGGATCCAAGAAGTCTGCAGCGGATAATGCCGAGTTGCGTTTTCTGAGTGCGGACGAGTGCAAAGAGCGTGCCTTCTGTCTCGCCACGACGCCCTCCTTTGCCGGTTCTCGTGATTGCCCGTGGCTAAGCCGAGGATGTTTCGTGACTGGCTCCTCGTCGCTGTCACTCCCCGAAGACCGACCGCTTGTGAAATTCTGAAAAAATTAATAAAACACACGAATTAATTTCAATTTCTCCGTTCAAAACAGACAATAAAATGAATAATGTCTTAACTTTGCTTAACATTATCTCAAAATATAATACACTTTGCGTCTCAATTTATACTTGTAATGAACCTCATTATAAATTCTCAACTCTTGGTACTTTTTTACTTTATTTTTAAATGTGTTTCTTTTACAAGAAATTGTGCTGGGTTATATGCTAATAACAGGAATTTTTACATTTTTTTCGCAAAAAAAAAATGAAAATGGTTATGAAAATGGTTATGAAAAAATGAATATGACTTGAAAAATATTCTAATTATTATTGTTCACTTATAACTGTTTTATTTAAAGTTTTCTTTTAAAATTGAAACTGTATTGGACTATAAAAAACATGATAATTCAATTCTTGACAAGCTTAATAAAGCGTTTTTTATTTTATAATCTTGGTTTGATACTCAAAATTCGACAAAACAAAAACATGAATTTTAAAGTTTAAATTATAGTTCAATATTTCGAACAAAACAGTTTACTGTGAAAATAAATGCCGATCTTTTTTCATTGCAATTTTTAAGAACTATTTTGTTGAAAATAAATAAAATTAACCAAGCTGGATGGGTAAAGTCTGGGACGTGTTGAGTGGTCGTTTCTCCGGTAAGATATTAGATACGGTGGTAGTACGTAGCTACCTGACATTTTCTCGATCTGTCGAGGGTCAAAAGGGTCGGCTATCAGACGACTGTGCATAACATCGCGATTCGTCGGAAATCGAGCAGAATTATCGCGTAATTTTATTGTTTAATTATACGTTAAGCGAGTTACGGAAGGGAAAAAGACTGTCGATCGGCCGACATGACGCAAGAAGAGCAAGATAGTCGATTCGGTTCGAGGGAAACGGGAGCTGTGATTATTTTAAGGCGGCAAGGCAGGCTTGCGTGTCGAAAAGGTCAACGCGGGAATGCCGAGTGCGGTTTGCGTCAAGTCGATGCATACTTGCCATCGAAAATATTCGTCGGCGCGCAATCACGATCTTATCCGGCAGTCATTGTCGCGCGTTTTTTTAGCTGCCCAGTGTGCATGTTCTTTTCCCTAGGCCAAAAAATGCGTCGCTTTATCCGATAGTGAAAGTCGACAATTTGTATACAATTAAGTAATGATAGCCAATTCGTGGATGGCACGGTGACAGTCAGATTTATGTCTGTTCGATTACAATTTGCATTTCTAAGCTTGATGGCTTTTGTTTTTTCTTTTTCACGTCAAAGTAATTTATCAACTATTTTGTTTTGTAGACACTGAGTAAGTCACAATTTACGATGCTGAGTAATTTTTAGCATACTGCGCAGATTCAAATTTCAATTGACAATCATTTTTATGGTCAGTGTCTAGAGAATATTTGTTATAGCTAAAAGGAACAGCAGTGTACATGGAGTAGATGACCAAGTCATGGTATTTTAAGTTCTCTGAATCAGGACATGAATGCTTTTGATTATAGAGCGTGATCTTGGCGTGCAACAATATATGGCAGAGGCTTTGACGAAGATCATTCGGTTTTGATTCATATATAAGGTCTCCGATCACAAAGAAATATTTGCAGCGCAACATTTGAAAGGCGGCAATTTGAATGGCCGTGTGAATGTGGCACGTTCTAGTAACTGTTGCGGAGAAATATTATATCGATAATAAATAATTTAATCAGCCAGTTTTGGTACGTCAGTACATAAACAGTATTAAACAACGCCCAGAGATTAACTTTATCTCTGTTAAATAACATTTTTTATTAGTTAACGCAGATAAGCAATCTTATTTTAGTTCCGATGGATTACAAAACGTTAAATATCTGTCCTTTTGAAACGAAAAGAATCTTCAACGTAACTTATTTTCACTGAGTATTTTGTCGAAGTAAAAATTCATTTTTCGATGCGATAAATTTCTGTAATTTCTACCAACCAGATTGAAAAATACATTTCAATTAATTTCATTTCACTTTTGAGTAGTTTCTACGTCATTGACATGCACTGATATTCATCACCGCGAACACTTTCGACGAATTATAATTGATTATTAAAAAACTTGCACGACAAAAAATATGGAAATCAACTGATAATTGGAATGACACTTCCATGCGCGCAGTTTCACGTCTATATCTTGTGAGTTTGAAATGATTACTGACGAGTGACAGCTGCGGAGAGTTGTCTTCGATGGGCCCGTCTTGTGGCTTATGCTACCTGTGATTTAGATTCTTTTGCACAATAGATATTAAGTGGGACCCATCTCTTTGGAAACAGAAAGTCATTTTAGATGTCTCTCTGAAACGAGAATCTCGATGAAGACTAAGACAATAACAAATATTGATGACGACATAAATAAGCCTGTCTTGGTAACAAAATATAGTACTTAATACTTTTATCAGAAATGTGACATTCTAATAAACGTTGCATGAAAACGTAACGAAAACTCATGTTTCAACTTCTTATTCGTGATATCAGAATATCTAATATCATCTGTTTTAATAAGACGTTAATTTATGACTTTTAAACATTCTGTTAAAACACTCTAGATCATTTTGTTTTCGATGAAAAGTGTGTTTTGTATTAATAACCAAATGACCTTTATTTTTGTTATGGAAATATTGTACATAAATTGTTACTTTTTCGCAAAAGAAAAAAGGGACCAAAGGATGTTAAATACATTAACACTACTACACCCAAATTAGTATATTTACTTACATATGATATTACAAAGAACAAATTGGTATTATCTTTTTACACATCGTTGTCAAAGATTTTTTACCTGAGTTTTAGCCAACGAAAAAAGTGTAAAGCAATAAGCTAAGGAAAAATAGATCGATATTCTTGATCTTCTATGTCTAATCCGATAGGTCTTTTATGAACGTGAGTGTTGTTTTTTCTGTTATTTCAGCTACATTATTCTTCGAAATGGATACAAGAGAAAAGACCCTATTCCTGCAAACTTTTTCTCATTTAAAAATTTTCACTATTAATATTTCATTAAAAATCATTTATGACGTCACATCAAATTAGTGTGTGAGCGGATTATACACATCATAATTAATTAATCAATACTTTCTTATTAATTAAGATAAATCAAGTCACTTTCCTTTTAATTACAAACAATAAATAATTTCACTACGAACTTAATTTAATATTTTATTTTCTGAATCATTATACTGGCACATAAAATATTTAGTTATCTGAAAAACCTTGCTTACGTTTTATCTGCACCATATTGGTACAAATATTTTGAAATATATATCATTTATATATTTAATATGTTTTAAAAATAAATAAAAATTGTATCAACTATGAATATTCAATAAAACACTTCCCATCATTTTTGTCACCTTTGTAGATTCGTACAATCATTTCTATTTTTCACGCGTTTATTGTTACCATCAAAAAATGAGCACAAAATGGAAACATAAAATTTTGGTATTATAAAATGCTACAGGATTAGAATCAGTCACCACAACAATCTTAACCCAATTGCAATCAAATATCTTACCATACCACATACATTTCACTTTTTTTATGAACTTGACGCGAGACATGGCAATGTCTTTGATATACAGTTACACTGAAAACATGACCACATCAATAACGTGATAAAACCAGTATGTGAAATGCATTAACGTACCGTCACTACGTAATAAACTGTCGGGTAAGTTGACGAAAGCCATTGTAATTTGTTGCATGTGAGGTAATTGATCATTTCGAAGCCCACCATTGCCGCTAATATATGAATTCAGAACTAAGTCAAAGTTGCTAACATAGCACTCATCCGTAACCTCAACCGACCCCACAAAACCAACTGATTACCAGGAAACTTGGCTCAAAACTGAAGTGCCGGAAACTTGTGCCGATTTTTATAACTTTCCGGCCATTGCTTTGCACTTTACCCTCTCTATGTGGACTTTTCAACCAATTTCACTGAAAATATTTTGACCTGGCATTTTAAAAGAACGAAACTGCAGTAAACATTGCGTGCTCTTAAGGAATTCGAATGTTTTTATCGCCATTATTTTTGTACTTTGGTTGCATTTTTTCACAATATACATACAATAAATACATAAACAATGTATAGTTTATATTTATATAATTTCATTGAATATGTTAATGATAATAATTGATCTAATAAAGATATACATATATTATATATGAATAATATACATATAATAATGAATGAAATGTAAACTTCATTTAAATAATATTAAAATTATGTTTAACGACGGAAACAAAGCATGATAAGTTTTTCACCGCAATTGACAGGAAGCATTATTTACAAAAACAATTTCAATTGGCTTTTGACATTAGATGAATGTGAATTTTACGGTGGAAACACAAGTACTCGTCCAAACAGGTTGTTACAGCTATTCGAAAACATCACCTGATCTGAATGTGAAACAATGAAAAAATAGTTACTCAGAAGGCATAAAATTGAATTGCCTTTTGTATTTTTGGACTTGTTTATATGAATTATGGCTTTGAAAACGTGACAGAGCTGCTACAGTTGCAGCTTAAACAGATGCTGCTACACTTGACACAACCATAATTTAATCCTCATTTTCTGCGAATCTCTATCCATTTGTTATAGCTGACAAGATTTTTCACAAGGGTACCTAAACAGATACCCGAAAGATTGAAGAAATTACTACGTTCTTTAAATAGTAAATATGGCGAACTCCGATGATGAGCAACTTTAGACAAAAAAATTTGTCTGGAAAAACCCAAATCTAATTCCAAAAATGAAAAAAAAACGATCCTCAAACTGCGTAACTATTATTCATTAACACTTTTAGAAAACTAATCAAAATGCATTAACGCGTGTGTTTTTGGGTAAGGCAATGATGAATAATTTACTCTAAAAGTAAAAGTATAAAAAAGTGAAAATTCTCTTCGGCTAATGGCAAGTATTTAACTGATGAAGTAAATAAATGTGCTTAAGTGTTTTTGCTTGTTTGCGCAAATAACTGGATAATCGATATATTTGTCATTTAAATGAACATTTTTAAATGTATCATTGGATTTTCTGTAACTTTCAACAGGATTTTCCAAGTGAAATAGAAAAGATGAAAATTGGCTTTTAGTGTTCAATGCAAGTGTGCCATAATTTCGCCATTCATTGCACAGACTATGATTTTGAAAAGAATATTATTATCTATAATTATATGTTGATAGAGTCATTGCTATCATTATTAGCGATGTCAAGAGTTTATGATATTGTATAAATGAAATAGTCTGAAAAAGTGTAACCCGGATATTAGCGTAATTATAAATGAAACAAAAAAAGATAATATTAAAGGAAATAGGCAAACGATAAGGAGTAAGAAAATGTGAGTACTGTCAATCAAGTTTCTAACACGGGTTGAAATGTATTTGCTATTGAAAACCGTAAGTAATAAATAGTAATTATGCATACAGAATGAGTGAAGTTAAAAAAGTGAAGGGAAAAATGTGAGAAGATGGTGTTTTTATGAGAAAAAAGAAAACTATCAAGAACAAATAAATAACGGCTTGAAAGAAGCATCAAAATTTAATATATCCATTTGAAGGATCTGGCGTGGATAGAAAAGCCCAACACATCGCGAAACGACGTCAGAGATTTGAACCGAGATAAACTTTGTGTTAAGTTAAAAGACGTAATATGCGTCTCCCGATGATGGAGCGGCTTGTAAAATCAGTCAGCTGACACTATTTTTGCGCAAGGGACGAACTGAAACCTGTACGGTGCTTTGAAAGAATGCGCGAAGGAGGCCCACAAAGCAACATCGTACACGAGCAATTTAAATCTTCCATTGACAGGCAACTTTTCGAATGTTTAAGATGTTGCTGCTAACTCGGAAAGACGTGCTCGTCGATGCTAAAATATGACGTGATAGATGATTTATCGTTATTAAAGTGTGAGTTTAACGGCGATTTTATAAAATTAAACGTGCGTTTTATGATGATTCTTCTGTGACTGATAATCGTCTTTATGGAGTGACGCATAACCTGGCGTTAGGCATATTTGAAAGCACATTTATGTCAAAGCTTAAATCACGCTTGCTAAATGGTTATTATACAATTATCAACATTATTATTCGATTGAGTTGCCGGATAACAGATGAGTACCTTGTATATGATTCAAACGTGACGTCGGATCGTTTTCCGTTTAACGCCTCGAGAATTGTGTGTATACTTTATTACGTTTACATCCTGCTCGAAATAATATATTCATCATTCACAACTCATTTCCCATCGAGCCGAATCGTTTCTTGAAATCATTTTTCTTGTTCAGTTTGTTTCTCTTTTTTGCGTACATTAAGCAGTAAAATTCTCAAACCAATTAATTTCATGACTTTTTCACGATGAACGGGATAGATAAAAATTATATTTATGAAAATTGAAAAGTGAAATTCATCGTTCTTTACAGAGGTGATCAGTTAAATGAGATTAAGCTTTGTGCCACTTTCGTATTCGCGTTTCATTAAAAACTGCTCCACTCCGAATGAATAATGCTGCTTGGAATTGTACTTGAAGCGAAAATTTAATTAAACCCTGCAAATGTTTATCAATTAACATTAAAACACTTGATACCGGTTTTGCATCCATTGTATTATGTTGCTGCTAATTAGCATGACCATTGTATGGAAATAACCTGAAAAACAAGACTCGTAGATTTGTAGAGGATATCGTCGAGCTAACTAGCTAACACGCCAAACTCTTACATATGATTCCGCGGAAATCGACTCTTGTTGTATTTTACGTTTCAATAGAGTAGACAAAAAATGACATCAAACATGTTCTTAACGTCGCTGCAAAATAACCATAATTATGTCGAGCAGTGTTGTCGTTAAAACTCACCATGACATCTTTTCATTTGAATGGCTCGTATGAATATTTGTGATATCACAAACCAGCAATCTTATCATTTTTCTTAACTATTCAGTAAACTCATTTATTCAACTGAGAAATAAATGCGGGGCCCATCCTCTTCCTGCGGTTGAAACAAAAAGTTGAAAACAAAATTGAAATTTCACCGGCGCGGCTGATAATCATGTCAAGCCGGAAATTGAAATATTATGTGAAACTAAAAGACATCAATTGTAACAGTGACGATGAATCACAGCGAATTTGATAAAACAAACAGCGAGCTATCGTTATCGCGACAGCCCGCGGAGATAAGCGATGTTAATCCGGCGCGAATCGAGTCGGCGCGTGATAATCGATGCGTGACTTCCGAGCGACGTGCTCGGCCTTTGTTAGTTACGGTGAACGTAGAACCGCACAGGATGAAGGATACACGTATCATTAATAACGCGCGCCACCAAAACACCCGAGCATCGCAAAAACACGCGGCTACACGAAACCAGCTGATATTCAATTATACTTTTTAAACCAAGCCAATATAGCTTTGGGCTCTGACACGACCCCCTTTTTTCCATCCCAACCAACTGCTACTGTGCGTTCTTGTGTTCTTGCAGTTTGCTCCGAGGCAAAAAGCCTAAATTGTTCTTTTCATGATAACGTCAAAAAACCAGATACCAAATGTAGAACGAACTTTTTTCTTCTATTGGATCAATCATTTATGAAGCAATTCATACCTGTTCTTGTCAATCTTTTTATGATTTACTTTCGTTTCTGTCGAGCAGATCTGCCTTTCGAACAAATTTGTGCTTATTGATTTGTCAGTGACTTTCGCGGCATAAAAAGCATCTTTGTATGTTTCTCATCTTAGGATGTAAGTTTATATTAAATATTTCTTATACTTCGTAATTAAATAGTTGGTCAGTTTTGGAGAATTTAGTATTTGTGAGATGATGATTAAATGTCAAATTTGAATTGAGTTTTATAATGTTGATATACATTGATTAACTTAGCATTCTCAAAATAAGTAAATCAACCTGCTTAAAATATTCTGCTAAAACAAATGAATACCACGAAAGTATGAACTTCTTACTTTTGTTCATCTACATCCGAAAATTTACATTTAAAACAGTAATTTTAAATCTTTACTCAATTCAAAAAGATTGAAGAACTCATTATGGCTTAAAAATAAAGAGCAATAAAAATAATTAGCCTATTGCGTTTATATTATATAACAATCGTTAATTGATTATTATATAATATATAAAAATCAATATAATATAATCGTAATTAAACTTAATGCACTTAACGTCAGAGAAACATGAAAACCAACCTTTCTCATGTTTGACTCGAGTTACTTTTAAACTTCCAACTGCTTCCATCATACTTTTTCGTTCCATCACATGAAAGTCATTTGATTGCGAATATCGCGTAATAGCACTTAAAAATTGGAAATAGTTGGTCTTTTTTTCGTTCAACCAAAGTGAATCTTCTTGTAATTGTTACTTTGTAGGCTGCATTCAGTTGTGCCGCAGCAAGCGAATCAATTGCAAATGGGTGCCGAATTAAGCAACATTAATCAAAAGCCAACGCTACCGGTGCAGCGTGGCGCTCAATAATGCTAATAACCGGAGCCAATGCAAGAAAGTTCGCAGAAACTAGTGTAGTTTTTACGTACGAACGCGCTCAAAGAATATACGTTCTTGGAACAGAGTGGCCCCGGCTTCCATGGTTAATAACAATTTCCTGCTTCAGATAAAGATTATCTTCGCAGGAAAGCCGCGGCGTGCAACCAGTCGCCTGGCTTTTCTACCTCTCTTTTGTTCAAATCATTTTACAGACGAATGCTAATTTCACGTTGCAAGTGTTGAAATAAATCATCGGCAGACTGAGAGCTCGCGCGCGGATTGTTTGTCCGGCGGGACAAAAATCGCTCACTCCGGCGTTATAAATTGCGCCTTTGGATGCTCTGATAAGCCGCGAATAGGCACATCTATGAATATAAATATATAAACATGTATACACGTACATAGAGATTTGAACTTTCTGTATCGCAACTGCAGCTAAACGCAACGTTTCTCCCGTCGATCATCAACGTTATTTATTATATTCTCGGCTCATTAACGTTCAAAGATGGCCGATTTTTACGCGTCACGTGATCAGGTTCCGGAGTCATTACGTCCTCGAGTAAACAAGCCTCGCACAAGCAGTTATTGACACTTGGTAAATTACAGAGAAACCTGTTTTGTACTTAACACTTTTGAGAAAGAAAAGAGCATCTTTAATTATTCGGCATGCTGTTGCGCAGTACAGGATAAGGCCTATGACGATAAAAGGCGAGAAGCTTTCGAACAGGATCGTATTTGTCTTTGCCAAAAAAACAAAAGTCGCGACTTTTTTCCCTCGCCGAGTCTGACGCAAGCGTAATGAGGAAACTTTCTAGTGTAGATAAAACAACGGCGCTTTGTTTGCTACCGCGCGATGATTTTGGAATTCCTGTAAAGTCAGACATTCAACGGTTGTTCCATTTACACAAATCATATGGTGAGCTTTTAGATTCGGCATTTTTTACGTTAGATAGATGATTATAAGATTTTCAACAAACTAGAGCACTTTCTTATTTCGAGCAAATGCAAATTCATTTCATCAACGAGCTGGATATTTGAAGCCATTTGAAAAGAAATTTGAATTTTACTAGACGAGAAATGGCAAAAAAGAATATTGAGTGCATAATTGAAATTATGAATATTTATACAAACACATAAAGTAGATTGAATCATTGTTTTTTGTGCATATCATGCGATTATGCATGTGGAGTATAAGTTATAAATCATCAACAATTTCAATTAATGTTATGCAATTACGTTAATATTTTCAACTCAATTTCTAGTAACCTAATCAAACGTTCTATAATGATAACGTTATCTAAACTATATATGGTGTCAAATATTTTACATAATCATTTCACTGCCGACATGTGAAAAAGTTATTAATAACCGGGAGTAAAATTTGTTAAGAATGAATTATTTGAAATAGTGTTTATTTAGAACTAAAGTGTTGATTATTTGAAAAAATGTCGAAAAAGTAGCCTACATTTCTAGATCATTTGGCTCAATCTAAATAATGGAACATACAAAATGTAATGAAAGCGACTGCTGCATTCAACTAATATTAATTTGAAGTGTTTACCACAAAGGAAAAGTGTACCGCAGAATAAATCGCAGGGATAAAAAATATTCTCTGTTGAGTTTGTGTTCACAAATGATACAATGCATTTTTGATTGGAGCTGACGTGCGTAAAGTTGTTGGCGCGAAACAAAGGCGTAAAAAATGTGGCCACTTTTGAGAGAGCAATATTTTGCTTTTGTTACACGATTTGAGTTGGCGCATCAGCTTGATCTTTCTTCCGCAGGATATGATTATCTTGTTAAACACGATCTGGTTCTCGTTGTTGGAGCAAAACACAATTATATAAAGTGTAAAACTTTGGCGACACGGACGGCTGCACTTGACGGCGCGATAAGTATTATTGATCGTTCGATTTGCCTGGTCGTTGCTTCCGAATTGCTTTCCCAGGTAGAGTTCGCCTCGCGTGCCGTAAATCACGCATCGTCCATTGCGGATCGACAAATTTGTCATCGAGTCGTTTGCGAAACTGGTTGCTCGAAATATGATAACGCTTCGATATAATCGAGTCTCGAGCTAAAGATAGAGAGAATAGGTTAGTCTCGTGAAAGTTCGCGAGCTGGCACAGGTGCGCGAGTGAAACTGTACTGCCGACCGATTGTTCGGTCGCGCAAAAATGCCGCGACACGCGCCGCGATTTCTCGGCAAAATCTGTTCTCTGGCGCGTACTCGGTTAACGTAAATGATCGTTTTTCTTGCGATTACGAAAACGATTTCTGCGCGCGACTCGTTTCAATTCTATCCGTTATTATACGAACCGCGCTTATTTTCGATCTTTATCTCGGCCGAGGAAAATGCTTTTTGAAAAAGTGAAACCGAGGATAATCCGTCGATTACTTCAGAGCTGATTGCGCGTGGCAAAAAATGGTCGAAACCAAGTACTTTCACAAAAGTCGCAATCGCCAAGAGTATCGTTAAGGCATCACTTTTTGCCTTTGTTTCGTGTCAATTTGTTGTTTTCAGCCCAAGCGTCGACGTCATTCGAAACGTTTAATGTGATCTCGAGTAATAATTAGCATGCGCGCGCCAGTTTCTCGGCAAACAAGGCCAGACTACTGGGCACGGCCTTTATATCAGTTTCTCTCGATAAATTTGAGCCGACAAATTAAGTGAGATTGTGAGTGAACTGTCACAATGCTGATTTTTTAGTCGTCGACCGCAATGAAATATTCATGCGAATGAACCAAAAAATATAGGCGATATATGTTACAGATGGATAACACAGTCGTTGCACTTGCTAATTGCATAAATCTTGCCGCACTCTGGCAGTTCATTTAGTTGTTCCAGCAGGGTAAACAAACTAATTTGAATATCGACAATAAATAATACTCATTTTCTATCGGCTATGTAATCACAGATCCAATCTGTATTAGTCATTGCTGTTATAATTATCAATTTCTATATAAATTATACAATTTCTGATTGATCTAGATCACTAGGTGTGCGTATACTTAACGCTCATACAAAAATTAATAACCTTAACAATATAATTTTAATCTAATTATTCATGCGTAAGATTCGCTTCAATTCAGAACTTGTTTCAGTTTTCGTTTGTATGGAAAAACCAAATATAATGCCAGTTTATGATTTATGGTGGCAACGATGACAAGGTCATGATTTATATGGATTATACTTAATCAATTCACTGGTTGTTCAATTATGTTTCATCCACATTTTTACAGTTCAGACTTCAATCCATCGTTATGTTAATGGTCAGTTGTAAAATAGACAAACTCGAATAAATGTTTCAAAAATGGAAATTTCAGTGCAATAGTTAATAATTTTATTATTTTTTTCATTTTTTCAACAAATTACCATCTGATAATTATTTGATGATTTTCAATTATGTTTGTGACAACTATGTTTATAATTATAAACTTTTTATTAAGTCGAACAAATCAATAAGAAAAAAAAAGAAAGGTGCGGAAATATCCTAACGATGACGGTACGAGCGCAGGAGGGGAGGGGGGGCGAGTTAAGAAACCTGTACTGAATGATTTAAACGTAGAAAATTACAAGTACAAATTCATTACTTTTGCAACAAGGAAGATCGCTCGATTGGAGGGAAGGTGTTTTATCTAATCAGATTAACTGGTTGTATACCAAAAACAGTAATTTGCCCGTACAAATCATATGCTGACATCCTGCCACAAACCACTCCGGCGTTACCTTAAACGAGAAAATTGTGCGAGTGCGTGACTATGTCTAATGCATGCGGGTATTCTTATCAAAATCAGCAGAGGCAGATAGAGGAAACAAAAGTGTATATAATTTAAGGAAAAAGAGTCTGCAAAACATTTTAGTGTCGGGTCGTTTGAAGAAAAAGTTTATCGGTGGTAATAAACAAGCGTTAATCAAAGTTAGTTTGTTCACAGTCCGAGACAAAAATTCATTTATGTCGAAACAAAATAAATCGCGATGAGAAAGTCGCGTGATCTTTGATTTGGACAAAATCACCGAGCAAGATACGTTATCTTAAGATTATTGAAATGATATGGATATGTTTCTAATTTTGCATTGACAGATTATGCTCGCGATATGAATTATAATAAACAAGAAATCAAGCTGGTTGCATGAATTTGACGAGAAACGAGGATATGATATCTGGGAAAAGTAATGAAAATGCGTTGGTAATTAAAATGAGATTTTTGTTGTCAGCTTGACTTCCACCGAAGAAACGAATTTCAGTGTAATCGTGCTGCGCTGAAAAACATTAATTACTCGTAAACGAGATGCGAGGTAGCGATGACATCAAGTCTACAATAAAGTAACATTCTTATCCAATTGGCAATAGGTTGGCAAAAAGGCAAATGATCTTTTACTGGAAAATTACGAGACTGAGTGTACGTGCAAACGAAACTATATACTGGTTGAAAGAAGGAGAGAATAAAGAGAGAAAAAATGGGTGTCGAAGTTGTGGAAAATAAAGTTGAAAAAGCATCGACTGACGGGTTTGCGAAGCCAGATAAGGGCAGGCTCCCTGCTCCGACACCTGGGAACCATTAATATTGACTCGAGCGCGCACGTAACCGGACATAGCGAGACACCCGTGCGAGGGTTAATTTACCCATGTGTGAGTGTAAAGAAACAGCAGCGCGTCTGAAAGGAGTTGCACGCGCGCAAAAACCAGGATGCCGCTCGCGACTACGATGAGTGGGTCGAGCGAACAATATAATGCGCGCGTCAGCCGCTGGGAAAGCGCCAGCTGGCCCACAACATTATATACAACGCAACAAAATAATGAGACCAACTTATCGATTTAACTTCGAATAGACATAAATTTGAGCACAATTCGCCGACTTCCGGTTTTATCGATGTCATTCATTCTTATAAAAATGGGAGAAATATAACTGCGTGATATATATGTTTATATATATATATATTTTGGCATATCAGGGATCAACAAAAAACTTGTCTGTATACAATCTATACTTTATAGAGTACGGCTTTTATTTGAAAGGGAGAAATATAGTATTTATAGGAGAAAATGGTAAGAAAATTTGTATCCAGTTTATGTATTGAAATAAATTTGAATTATTTATAAGTTTGTAATACTATGCAATTATACATGATTTGATTTACGTTATACTTACGGTGTATGCAATTAAATGGTATACATTTTGTTTTGCACAATCAACAAAATTATACTTCAAATTGGTTTATTATATCCCACAAAAAATTATTATTGATATCTTTAATAATTATTATTGCAAAACTGATGACATTAGAATTAGACCTGTGATATATATGGCTTCAATCCGTCATTTATTTTATATCTTAAATTATGGAATAAGTTTATAGATTCACTTTAAGCTTCGCAAATTTCGAGTCATTGAATTGTTTAGTTTAACAAATTAAACTAAACATGATAATAAAATTAAATGAAACATCGATATTGGTAAACAAAATATGCTTAAAATAAACATCTCAACTTGAATATACTTTCTTTATAAACATTTTTCCCAAGTGGTTAGTATTTTTTCACTTCATCCATATATCAATCATAATCAAATTTAAAACACGAAAATATTGTTAGGAAATGAAAAATTATATAAGCACATTAATATACACTTTCAAACAACTTAATATCCCATATTTATTTTTGCTTGCATAAAAAGTAAACAAATGAAATGTATTCAAATTGAGAAAATAATTTTATTAAAATGTTTATAATGTTTGCTTAAACATGGAACATAAGAATGAACCGTAATTTCGTTTTCATTTGATATAAAGATAAGTATTTATGCTTTGAAATCAAATTTCTTTTCTCTTAACTCACTTTCTGGATTTTTTCTTTTTCTTTCCTTTTTTTTTAGTTATAATACAATAGAACTTATTTAGATTATGCCGATAGTTTTTGTTAGTTACATGATCCAGTGGAAAGCAATGCTTACATTAGTCCATCGGAATAATCAATCGGCGGCATGGCTTTTTTCTACCAGCTCTCGAGCCTAGAACGTCAGCATTTGTCTGCTCTCTCTATCAATATATTATTCGTTCGGAATCGTCCGATGCATTGTTCTGTCTATTTTGACTGCTGGCAGGAATACAAAATGCACCACGTTGGTTGCATCAAAGGGAAACGACGGAAAAAATGACGGTCGGCGTTTTCAAACGTTCGGATAGTCTAATTAACTAATTTAAATGTTTACACCTCCGCATAAATAACGCGCGTCCATTTGAATTAACTAAAGTTGAAGCTATCGCAAGTTTCTTCTGAATTTCGTTCAAAACATGTAGCAAAAAGTAAATCGATTTGCGCAAAGGTTGGAGCAGTGGACTCGCTTATCGGAGACGCTCGGTGATCGAACCCTATCTATGTTGTTTATTTTCTACAATTACACGCCGTTCCGTCTTGGCGTGCGTTCTATTGATATCATTTTATGCACTTTTATGTTAATTTGAAGAACTAGTTATCGCGATTATTAGACTTAATAACTCGTCGATCATAAATGCGAGCGCAAGCTTTTTATGCGACAAGTTTTTTGCGCTTGCAAATATTATAGTTTCATGATGGACGTGATGTAATGCTAACGTAATATCAGGAGTAATTTTCAAACGACACGTTCTTTGTTCATCCTGACGTATTTTTTTTCTAGCTCTACTTTTTTTCTTACTGTTCAATAGGTTTCTTTGAAAATCTAGACTTGAATTGCGATTATTTGTCATTAATTTGAATACACTAAAGAGAAATAAACCAACTTTGACAAAAGCTTTTTTTGCCATATTTTTCTACAAAATAACTTATTTAGAAAAAAGAATGGTAAAGTTACTGTATAAAATGGCATATGAGTTGATCGTTTATTTGGTAAAAAAAAGAAACGACATATTGGCAGTATCGAATCCATCAAAATTGGTCGTTGCTGAATTGTTGTCAGCGTCACTTGTAATTTACTTTGATCGAAATTACAGTGATCGAATCGATCAACGTTTGAAAATGTTCATACTGTTAGCCATCCGACGACGTGCATCCCCGAATCTGCCTGACCGACGTTATTTAGTGTACATTCAGTGCTATTATTACTCAACATTCAAGCAACCTATTTAAGCACTTCCTCGAACGGAGCGTGACAACAAAAAAAGCCATAAAAAGTGCATGCATTGTCATAAACCCTTGAAGCGAACCAATCTTGATGCCCTCGTATATCTGCACTTTCACTTGGCTTAGAACTCGGTGTTTTTTGCTGCCGGCAGACGTTTGTCAGCAAATCGAAGGTCCGCCCGCGCGAAAAGTGTGACTCATACGGAAATGAGTGCGGCCGATTAGTGTGTCACTCACCTTGCAGAGGCGCAGTGCTAGCGTCTCGATATGACATTGCCACTCCAGAGCTCGCAGAAACAGAAGGTGCCAGCGGTGTTCGAGAGAGCTGGCGACGCGTAGCGCCGGATGTTGCTGCTGTGAGTTGCTGGCGCAAAGTTGATGCTGCTCTTGGGCCGCGGCTCGCTCGTGATTTTGCACCGAGAGCCTTTCTCCCAGCTTGACGACGGAGCTCACGATGCGACCGTGCGCCTCGATATCACGCTGAAGCACCTGCAATGATACAACAGAAACTCAATATTACATTGGATCGAGCACTAAACCGCGGCTACTGTAACAACACGCATATAACCTTTTCGCAAGCCACTCTCGCAATTTTACCGCTCAGAGAAAGGTTTTGGCCAGAAGTGCGTTCATTTCACGCGAACACGCAAGCTTTCCAAACCGCGCCATCACTCACATCCAAAAACAAGTCGTCACGTGAGCAAACTCCTCACGCGACGTAAAGAATGCATAGTTGCATTCTTTGCAACTATGCATAGGTGAATAAAATGCACCTTTGCCAGATGTAAAATTCTTGAGCGTGTTAATTTCATTCTGGTATTTCAATTTATAACGTGACCAGATTTGAAGTCTGATTTTTGTATATCGTTAAAGAACAAAATATCAATTTTCGACATCTTTTTTATGTTATTTCATTAGAGTTATATTAAATATCTGCTGTATATAGTAATGTATGTATATCCATATAAATTCGACTGCAGAGATAAAATCAGTGTTCCAACGTTTCGCTGGAACAAAAAATATTTGTGCGATTTTTCATTGAAAAAAGAAAATGCAAAATATGCCTGCACCCTCGCGCCTTTTAATGGGTCTGCTTGTTTTATGAAAAAGAGAGGATGTGAAACGGCACGTGGTGCGAGGCGATAGCATCGCGATGAAAATATGGCCGCAAACAGTAACGCTTGTGTTCGAAACAATTAACATGTAAATCATTGGCGCGGCGAAGCCAGATTGGAGTTTGAGTTAAGTCGACTCGCGAATGAATAATTTATGAAGCGCGCGCTTTTCAGCTGGCAATGAACCGGAGGTCATAGTCGTGGTCGCCACGCGAGACAACGCGGAGACAATGACCGCACTGGCTGTTCCAATTGCGCTCGACCAGACGAGTCCGCTGTTATTCAATCAGTCGAGTTATGCCAGCGCTCTGTCCGTTTGTTTATCGCGGATTCGTGCGCAGAGACATTCATAAAATGCGCCGCGCGATTGAAATTCAACAGCATTGTAAAATAAGCGTACAGCTGCGCGAAACAGTTCCGCCATGAGGCTCGATTGTTTGCGCGCTCATTTAATATCGCGTTCAAATTGAAACATCAAATTAACGTTCTCGAGCCGTCGTGAACATTTTCGCAATTGTTCAGCCAACAGAATTCACTTGATTGCTCGCTTATTCGATTTTAAATATGTTACCAGAATATATTTCGCAGAACAAATGTAACTGCAAATAAACCATAATTTACATTTGCTTTTTTCAGTTTCGAAGTAAAGTAGGGCAGAAGTGTTGAAATGTAATTTTACGTTTTATGATTAATGAGTGTTGAGGACGTTAAATATTAAATAATTGTATTAGCCATACTTTGATCACACTTGATTAAACAGCTTGCTTGTTGGCGAAAATGAAAAAACTACGTTTATTCAAGTTGATTTAGGTGTAGCAGGTTAGCCGAGTTATTATATCGTTTTAGCAAGGTTGTATTCTAATATGGCGCGTTATACAATGTACGTTGAATTTCTCACGCTGATAAAAAGTTTGTTTCTTAAATAGAGAGGAATTTTTTGCAAGTACCTGATATACAAACTTTAAAAGAAATAAATTGAAGCCTGAAATCACTCTCAATAAATCCCGATTATATTCAAAGTAACAGAATTTTCTCACGAAACTGAGTTTCTCAGCTTGCATAAATTAGTCAAAAATGCGATTGTTTGATGGTTTTCTGCTGGTTGTTACTGAATAATTTACAATTATTACTATAAACTAACCTCGCAAGCATTCAATTTAAATCGCATGACAACCACAAATATAGTTAACTTGGGTGATCCGAGCGTAGTCGAAAACGGCAAAAATCTATTTTGAAGCCACTAACAATATCTTAACAGGTAAATTATAAGCCCAACTCGAAGCACTGTATAATTACGGCGCAGCTCTATTGTTCATTAATCAACGTCGACATCGTAATGGATTACTCGTGAACCTACACACGACGATTGTTTTGTCCAAATGGGTCGGGGATCCAACCAATTACAACTTCCGTTCATGTAGGTCCGGCCCGATAAAACTAAGCTAGCATTTCGTCGGCATTCCGTGATAGGCATTCGCGGAGCTTGTTGTTCAACTGCGTAAGGTCAGTGTTCCGTGCGACCGACTCGCAAAACAACAAATTGAGACCTCCGCTCAACGCACTTATTACGTGCGTTCGACGTCTCTTCGCGGAACGCCAGCTGCGCCATTTTAACGAACCCGAACGAGCACTTGCGAGTAAACGCACTCGGCCATTTTAATGCTAGAGTTTGATGCGCGCACGTCGACTCTGCCCAAGTCCAAATTCGACTGATCCGGTTATCGACGGCCATCGACTTACTTCGTTCCGCGTGGAAAAAGAAAATTTCACTTTTCCGACTGTAATGATATCTCTTTGGGATAATCGATATTTGATTTGAGTAAAAGTGTTTCGTAATTTCGAGCCGAACATTTGGTCATCCGAGACGGGTGTTTGTCTTCGCGTAATACGATATTTGGACAAAAGATTCACTTTTACTTTGTTTTGTATTGTCAGACCTTTTTTCACGCAATCACAATAACTTTTTTTTTCGTTTAAACTTTCAAAGTGTTTGGTTTTGAGTTTCGATTTCTTGTTCATGTATGCACGCACCGGAGAAAACGAAAACGAAGAGTTTATTGGCTATCAAAATAAAAATTATTGCGAGGGAGCAGAAAAAGGTGATGATTGAAATTGAGTAGTTTAAAAAAGTTTCGCTCATTGGCACACCTGAAACGCAAAAAATAACAGTGAAAGAGTAAATGTTGATTTATCATAACTGAAATAAGTTATGATTTCTCACCGGATTTTCTGTCAGCAAGAAAAAGATTTCATTTCTCTCAATTCAACAATGTAAAAATCATTCTCAATCTATTAAAACGACATATCTCCCTTTGAAATAACATGAGAAACGTTATAATTGCCGAGACAACAATTTAGCTTCTACTAAATCGAGCATTGCCAAATCGGTCATCTTAGCTACTTCTTATGCGCCATTCATACGTGCTTTAATTTCATAAGAATGTCACTGCTCGCGAAAGAAAGTTCAGAGGCATAACTTTCACGATCGAAAATTTGAAGAATGTTGAATTTGATGATAAATGTAAGTCCGAAACTATTTAAGACATTTCTATCATCGGAGAATTATGCTAACCACTGGCACGCGATATATATACATTTTCAACCTCCGACGGTGTTCATCTGCCCGATATTTTTTCATCCTTCAAAATCTGACCACGTTTGATCGGACCGCACTCGAACCGTGGCTACAACTTCCTTGACCCAGATCCATTGTCGAAATTCGACGCCTCTATTCCGTTCGATCAATTTTACGCAGCCCGTTTTTGTTCAGACAGCGACGTCCTTTGAAGCTAACACCTGGTCCTCTGACGGCTGCAATCAGTGCGCATGTGCAGTGGATCGAAAAAAGTGTAAAAGAAAAAACTGTAAAACAAGTTTTAAATGAAATATGTTGCGATTGAAACATTCGTTTTATCGGTGAACAAACTTTTCAAAATTTATGGTTACGATGACTGTGACGAAAAACGTGATTATTTGATCGATCGAATGCAAATGTAAGAAATTTGAGATTGATGTATATTTACGGTACGTAAACGTGCGTGAAATAAGGCCGGTGACGGTCACTCGGTCGATCATCGTTGATACCATATTTGAGCGACAAACACGGTCGACGAGTGCACTCAAGACAGATGAGTTATAACCTGCTCGCGTCAAAACGATCAGCCGCGTCCAAGTAGGGCACAATCAGTGCTGCTACTTGACAAATAAATTGCGGCAAACCGACGCAGGGGTCTCTTCTTTTGACTAACTGTTTCGCTATTTTTCGCTCTCAAAATGAAATTGCACGACGAGTCTGTTATCGAATATTAATCCGAGGCAATTTGTACGCCACGCTCTACTGTTTTGTGTCACAGCAGATGGCAGCTCGCTTTTACTCCATTAATGGCCAACAGGCTTTGTTTTTATTCGACCCATTCTTTATGAATCATTATTACGCACATTTCAATCATTATGGTTTTATTTTTTGCGAATTAAGCATTTCCGATAATTGCGCTGAAAAATGATTGCAATTAAGGGACTCTGTATGTGGAGCGCAATTTGTGTATTTGTAACTGAAAGGCATTTACAATCTAAATTAACATACACGTTATTTTTGAATATGTGTTGATTGAAGTAAGGAAGGTGAGGTTTTACTGAACTAGTTGAAAATTTTGCATTTTTGGACTTAGTATAAAGTCAGTAGAAATTTAGCACTCATTTTCTATGTTCTACTTTTTCTCTGGCGTTACGTCAAAAAATTCAAAAGTTATCGCACAAACAAATGCTACTTAAAAAGGTAGACACCCTGAAGTTAGCCGGACTGATCAAAAATTTGATTGGCTCTGACAAATAGCGCGGAATTAAATCGAAATTCAAACATGTGGAATGCAGAATGAAATTATTTTCACAATAAATTGCGTATTGTGAAATATATAATTAAAAATAATCTGATTTTATTAAAAATGTATGTATTGATATATAGTAAAATAATTTATTGAAAATAAA